>JACRUU010000029.1:92500-117500 GCA_030449085.1 Kryptopterus vitreolus | reverse complement strand
AATTCCCGCTTTTTGTCCCCGGGTTCGGAATTCCGCGGGGCGATTCCTTATAAAAGTAACAGCACGTCTCACACCATCGGGACGCACGATATGAGGTATGATTCAAGCGTTACTAATGATGGAGGGAAAAACATCAGATATAATTAGGAAATGAGGGGGCGGAGCTTTAGGATCCAACCTTAAAAAAATAAATAAATAAAGGATAAATGTCAAGGCAAGGAAAAAAAAAAAGAACAGATTTAATTTGGTCAAATAGAAAAAGGTGGAAGAAGGAGAAATAAAAACAGGGAAAGATCAAAGAAACAAATAAGAGGAAAAACGGAGAAATAAAATTAAATAATTCACGGGAAGAAAGAAGGATGGATGGATTGATGGGGTTTAAAAAAAGAGGTAGAACTAATTAGGGATGGGTCCATAAGGAAAAAGAAAGGATTGAAGGGGGGGGGGGGAAGAAAGAACGAAGGGTAGCAAGAGACCAAAAACAATAGATGAAACAATTATAATCCAATTAAATAAATGACGTACATTGTTTAGGCTCCGCCCCCTTTTCTGCCTTTCTCTCTCTCTCTCTCTCTCTCTCTCTCTCTCTCTCTCTCGGCCACTCGCACGGCGTCGGAAGCTCATTAGGGCCGAGGCGATTAAACCCGAGACTCGCGTATCGGCGAAACAAAAAACCCCCGAAGCCGCAGTAAAACCTTTCCACGGATAATATGGAAGCCTCCCCGAACCCGGAGTGCTGAGAAAGGCGGCGAGGTTGATGAGGTTAGAGCCTGATTTGGAACGCAGCCGGTCCGACACCGGGCCAGAGATAAAAGGCCTTAAAGCCATTAGCAGCTTTAAAGACGGAGAAAAGGGAATTTAAAAATCCATCGTAAATTAAATCGAGAAATAAATGAAGTTTCCTTTTGGGGTTGAGCGAAGAATTGCCTTCCTCTAAGCCACGAGGGAGAGACAAGGGAGAGGAGAGACCACGCTGAAAGAAAAAGCAGAGAGACAGGGAGAAAAAGACCAGAGAGTCCAGATAGAAGGATGGGGGGGGGTTAAGGAAATCCTGAATAAGTGAGACGGATAATGAAAACATGGACAGAGAAAAATAATAGGACAAAAGAGAGATATTAGTTTTAAAAAGTGAGAGACGGGTGTCTCTTTCAGATGGAGGACAGATACGGGTCTCCGAGAGTCAGACAGAAACATATTGATCTCAGACAGCGCTTTGAAAATGAAAGAAGGACAAAGGTCCATGAAAGACACACAGAGAAAAGACAGATGATGGTTTTTAAAAGGAGAAACAGGTATCTCTGAGACAGAAGAGAGATACAGGTATTTGAGAGACAGACTGCTGGGGACTTTGATAATAGAAATCGAAGAGAAGGACTGATGTCTTTTCTTTTAAGTCCTTGAACGACAGACGAGCGGAGACAAACTAGTCAGAGAAAAGACAGATATTGATCTCAGACAGACAGAGACGTCTCTTTGCAAATGAAAAACACACAGTCTCTCTTTTAGAGAACAGACAGATTATGTTTTTTAAAAGGACAGACAGGTATCTGTTTGAGACAGATACAGGTCTTTGAGAGACAGACAGTTGGGGGACAAGAGTCAGATTGATCTTAAAGAGACAGACAGGTGTCTCTCTGAGATTAAAGACAGATACTAGTCTTTGCAAGAGAGATAAAAGACAGATATGGGTCTTCGAGTCAGACAGCTGAGGACAAATGAGATAAGGAGGAAAGACAGATATTGTCCTCAAACAGGCAGAGATGTCTCTTTGGAAGTTAAAGAAGGACAAAGGTCCATGAAAGACACACAGCCGGGGACACAGCTCTTTTAGAGAAAAGACAGTTTTTAAAAAGGACATACCGGTCTCTCTGAGACAGAAGACAGATACAGTTATTCGAGAGAGAGAGACAGTTGGGGACGAAAGAGTCATACAGGTCTTTCTTCAAGATAAAAGATACCGAGATACAGAGACCCGAGTTAAAACAAACTGGGATAAAAGGCAGAACTTCAAAGAGACAGATGTGTGTCTCTCTGAGATATGGGGACAAAAGCCTTTGATAATAGATATCAGTAATAGTTATTGATCTCAAAGAGACAGGCAGATGTGTCTTAAAGATTAAAGACAGATGTGAGTGTGTAGAGTTTACATTCCTGAGGGGAAAAAAGACTGAGATAAACTGGAGATATCGTCCTCAAGGAGACGGACAAGCGTCTGAGATAAAAGACACGTATCTTATGTAAATGGAGAGAGACATTTTGCCAACAAAAGAATGGGGCAGAAGACAGATTTAGGTCTCTACACAGCTTTTATGACGAGAAAAAAATATGGATAGAGAGCCCATGCAGACAGAAAGACCCTGCAAACGAGTCAGATTAAAGGAAGAGGAGAGAGAGAGAGAGAGAGAGAGAGAGAGAGAGAGAGAGAGAGGGAGAGCAGATAAAAAAGAGGCAGCTGGGGACAAAAGAGAATGAGAGCAGACAGAGAAGAGAGTCCGGGAATTAAGAGAGAAGTTTAGAGGGATGAAGGAGACACATGAAAAGGGCAGAGGGAGAGAAAGACAGGGACGGAAGAAAAAAAAAGATACGGAGAGAAGATGGATAATGGACAGATGGACTGGTAGGCAGGAAACGGACAGACAGCTCGGACAAAAACAACATGTATCGAGAGACAGACAAACAGACAGACAGACAGACAGGTAGATAGATAGATAGATAGATAGATAGATAGATAGATAGATAGATAGATAGATAGATAGATAGATAGATAGATAGATAGATAGATAGATAGATAGATAGATAGATAGATAGATAGATAGATAGATAGAAAATGGGGCCGATAATAAACTGATGAGTGTTTGATTTGGGACGAAGCCCATGATCACATCTCATTTAAACTGAATCCTAGTTTCCATTTTTATTTCTCCTTCGCACAATGGTGTGTGTGTGTGTGTGTGTGTGTGTGTGTGTGTGTGTGTGTGTGTGTGTGTGTGTGTGTGTGTGTGTGTGTGTGTGTGTGTGTGTGTGTTAATCACTAAAAAATAAAGCTTATTGTCCATGAAATAGTTTGAGAAAAGAGCAGACAGACAGCGAGTTTACACTCCATTACACCTCCATAAGAGGAGAGAGGAGAGAGACAGGGGGGAGGAGAGGTAGAGAGAGAGAGGGAGAGAGAGAGAGAGAGAGAGAGAGAGAGAGAGAGAGAGAGAGAGAGAGAGAGAAAGAGAGGGGGGTGACAGAGAGAAGGATGAGAGATTCCAGAGTTTCGAGGATATTTGTTTGACAAAAGTGACTTTATATAGTGTCCCTATGTAGTGTACATTTGAATACTTCTGGAGATAAAACATTTATGTAGTGTCCCTATGTAGTGTACATTTGAATGCTTCTGGAGAGTGAACATTTATGTAGTGTCCCTATGTAGTGTACATTTGAATACTTCTGGAGAGAAAACATTTATGTAGTGTCCCTATGTAGTGTACATTTGAATACTTCTGGAGAGAAAACATTTATGTAGTGTCCCTATGTAGTGTACATTTGAATGCTTCTTCTGGAGAGAAAACATTTATGTAGTGTCCCTATGTAGTGTACATTTGAATACTTCTGGAGATAAAACATTTATGTAGTGTCCCTATGTAGTGTACATTTGAATACTTCTGGAGAGAAAACATTTATGTAGTGTCCCTATGTAGTGTACATTTGAATAATTCTGGAGATAAAACATTTATGTAGTGTCCCTATGTAGTGTACATTTGAATGCTTCTGGAGAGAAAACATTTATGTATTGTACATTGGAATGCTGGTGGAGAGTGGGCTTATGTAGTATCCCTATGTAGTGTACATTTGAATGCTGGTGGAGAGCGGACTTATGTAGTATCCCTATGTAGTGTACATTTGAATGCTGGTGGAAAGTGGAGATATTATGTAGTGTCCCTATGTAGTGTACATTTGAATGCTGGTGGAAAGTGGAGATATTATGTAGTATCCCTATGTAGTGTACATTTGAATACTGTTGGAGAGAAAACATCTTATGTAGTGTCCCTATGTAGTGTACATTTTAATGATGGTGGAGAGTGAGCTTATGTAGTGTCCCTATGTAGTGTGCATTTGAATACTTCTGGAGAGAACATATTTATGTAGTGTCCCTATGTAGTGTACATTTGAATACTTCTGGAGATAAAACATTTATGTAGTGTCCCTATGTAGTGTACATTTGAATACTTCTGGAGAGAAAACATTTATGTAGTATCCCTATGTAGTGTACATTTGAATGCTGGTGGAGAGTGAGCTTATGTAGTCTCCCTATGCAGTGTACATTTTAATGATGGTGGAGAGTGACCTTATGTAGTGTCTCTATGTAGTGTCCATTTAAATAGTGCTGGACAGTAGAGATATTATATAGTGTCCCTATGTAGTGTACATTTGAATGCTGGAGACTATATAGTGTCCCTATGTAGTGTACATTCTGGAGACTAGTGACCTTATGTAATGTACATCTGAATACCACGGGAGAGTGGAGATCTTATGGAGTGTCCCTATGTAGTGTACATTATGGAGTTGCCATACAATTGTGTCCCTATGTAGTGTAAATCATAGTCTCTATAGGTTAATTTACAAATTACTGGGCAGTAGAGTCCCTATATAGTGTACATTACATATTGCTAGAGTCCTTGTACTAGTGTCCCTATTTAGGGTACATTTAAGCAATGCTGGAGAGTGTTTCAGGAAATGAGAGTCGTTAATGAAGTGTACCTTTATAGTGTACAGCATATTGTTGTGATACAGTGGTCTCTGTATGTAGTGTACATTGTGGTTCCGCCATACACTAGTCCCTATATTTTAGTGCCCCTATGTAGTGTATATGATGGTGTAGATGCACAGTAGTAGTGTAAATGATGGAGTTGTCATGTAGAGTTCCTCACTGCGGCGTTTCTCCACCCAAACTCCTTTTTTTTTTGGTCTCTGAGTTTCATCTCGAAGTTTGATTTGAAACCTTTCGAGTCTGTAGCGCGGAAATGAAAAGAAGAGTTTATCCTGAAATCGATGGCGTTTAAACGAGTGCAGCAGAACCACAGCCGAGCTGCCGGAGAGAGAGAGAGAGACGGGGGGGGGAGAGAGAGAGGGGGGGAGGGGGGGTGACTGAGACATGGACAAAAGTAACCTTATAGTGTCCCTATGTAGTGCACATTTAAATATTGCTGTAGATTGGAGATCTTATATAGCGTTCTTATGTAGTGCACATTTTAATACTGCTGTAGATTGGAGATCTTATGTAGTGTCCCTATGTAGTGCACATTTAATACTGTAATACTGCTGTAGATTGGAGCTTATATAGCGTTCTTATGTAGTGCACATTTAAATACTGCTGTAGATTGGAGGTCTTATGTAGTGTCCCTATGTAGTGCACATAGTAATACTGCTGTAGATTGGAGCTTATATAGCGTTCTTATGTAGTGCACATTTAAATACTGCTGTAGATTGGAGGTCTTATGTAGTGTCCCTATGTAGTGCACATAGTTAAATACTTGCTGTAGATTGGAGATCTTATATAGCGTTCTTATGTAGTGCACATTTAAATACTGCTGTAGATTGGAGGTCTTATGTAGTGTCCCTATGTAGTGCACATGTTAATACTGCTGTAGATTGGAGCTTATATAGCGTTCTTATGTAGTGCACATTTAAATACTGCTGTAGATTGGAGGTCTTATGTAGTGTCCCTATGTAGTGCACATGTTAATACTGCTGTAGATTGGAGATCTTATATAGCATTCTTATGTAGTGCACATTTAAATACTGCTGCAGATTGGAGGTCTTATGTAGTGTCCCTATGTAGTGCACATGTTAATACTGCTGTAGATTGGAGATCTTATATAGCGTTCTTATGTAGTGCACATTTAAATACTGCTGTAGATTGGAGGTCTTATGTAGTGTCCCTATGTAGTGCACATGTTAATACTGCTGTAGATTGGAGATCTTATATAGCGTTCTTATGTAGTGCACATTTAAATACTGCTGTAGATTGGAGGTCTTATGTAGTGTCCCTATGTAGTGCACATGTTAATACTGCTGTAGATTGGAGCTTATATAGCGTTCTTATGTAGTGCACATTTAAATACTGCTGTAGATTGGAGGTCTTATGTAGTGTCCCTATGTAGTGCACATTTAAATACTGCTGTAGATTGGAGATCTTATATAGCGTTCTTATGTAGTGCACATTTAAATACTGCTGTAGATTGGAGGTCTTATGTAGTGTCCCTATGTAGTGCACATTTAAATACTGCTGTAGATTGGAGATCTTATATAGCGTTCTTATGTAGTGCACATTTAAATACTGCTGTAGATTGGAGGTCTTATGTAGTGTCCCTATGTAGTGCACATGTTAATACTGCTGTAGATTGGAGCTTATATAGCGTTCTTATGTAGTGCACATTTAAATACTGCTGTAGATTGGAGGTCTTATGTAGTGTCCCTATGTAGTGCACATTTAATACTGCTGTAGATTGGAGATCTTATATAGCGTTCTTATGTAGTGCACATTTAAATACTGCTGTAGATTGGAGGTCTTATGTAGTGTCCCTATGTAGTGCACATAGTTAATACTGCTGTAGATTGGAGATCTTATATAGCGTTCTTATGTAGTGCACATTTAAATACTGCTGTAGATTGGAGGTCTTATGTAGTGTCCCTATGTAGTGCACATGTTAATACTGCTGTAGATTGGAGCTTATATAGCGTTCTTATGTAGTGCACATTTTAAATACTGCTGTAGATTGGAGATCTTATGTAGTGTTCTTATGTAGTGCACATTTTAATACTGCTGTAGATTGGAGATCTTATGTAGCGTTCTTATGTAGTGCACATTTTAATACTGCTGTAGATTGGAGATCTTATATAGCGTTCTTATGTAGTGCACATTTTAATACTGCTGTAGATTGGAGATCTTATATAGCGTTCTTATGTAGTGCACATTTTAAATACTGCTGTAGATTGGAGATCTTATGTAGTGTCCCTATGTAGTGCACATTTTAATACTGCTGTAGATTGGAGATCTTATATAGCGTTCTTATGTAGTGCACATTTTAATACTGCTGTAGATTGGAGATCTTATGTAGTGTCCCTATGTAGTGCACATTTAAATACTGCTGCAGATTGGAGGTCTTATCTAGTGTCCCTATGTAGTGCACATGTTAATACTGCTGTAGATTGGAGATCTTATATAGCGTTCTTATGTAGTGCACATTTAAATACTGCTGTAGATTGGAGGTCTTATGTAGTGTCCCTATGTAGTGCACATGTTAATACTGCTGTAGATTGGAGATCTTATATAGCGTTCTTATGTAGTGCACATTTAAATACTGCTGTAGATTGGAGATCTTATGTAGTGTCCCTATGTAGTGCACATGTTAATACTGCTGTAGATTGGAGATCTTATATAGCGTTCTTATGTAGTGCACATTTAAATACTGCTGCAGATTGGAGGTCTTATGTAGTGTCCCTATGTAGTGCACATGTTAATACTGCTGTAGATTGGAGATCTTATATAGCGTTCTTATGTAGTGCACATTTAAATACTGCTGTAGATTGGAGGTCTTATGTAGTGTCCCTATGTAGTGCACATGTTAATACTGCTGTAGATTGGAGATCTTATATAGCGTTCTTATGTAGTGCACATTTAAATACTGCTGTAGATTGGAGGTCTTATGTAGTGTCCCTATGTAGTGCACATGTTAATACTGCTGTAGATTGGAGATCTTATATAGCGTTCTTATGTAGTGCACATTTAAATACTGCTGTAGATTGGAGATCTTATGTAGTGTCCCTATGTAGTGCACATGTCAATACTGCTGTAGATTGGAGATCTTATATAGCGTTCTTATGTAGTGCACATTTAAATACTGCTGCAGATTGGAGGTCTTATCTAGTGTCCCTATGTAGTGCACATGTTAATACTGCTGTAGATTGGAGATCTTATATAGCGTTCTTATGTAGTGCACATTTAAATACTGCTGTAGATTGGAGGTCTTATGTAGTGTCCCTATGTAGTGCACATGTTAATACTGCTGTAGATTGGAGATCTTATATAGCGTTCTTATGTAGTGCACATTTAAATACTGCTGTAGATTGGAGATCTTATGTAGTGTCCCTATGTAGTGCACATGTTAATACTGCTGTAGATTGGAGCTTATATAGCGTTCTTATGTAGTGCACATTTGAATTCTGCTGTACAAGGGAGATCGTATGTAGTGTCCCTATGTAGTGCACATTTGAATACTGCTGGAGAGTGCTTATATAGTGTCCCTATGTAGTGTACACATGAATACTGCTGGAGTGGAGATGTTATGTAATGTCCCTATGTACTGCACATTTGAATACTACTTAGATTGGAGCTAATGTAGTGTCTCTATGTAGTGCACATTTGAATACATTAGTTGGAGCTAATGTAGTGTCTCTATGTAGTGCACATTTGAATACTACTTAGATTGGAGCTAATGTAGTGTCTCTTATGTAGTGCACATTTAAATACTGCTGCAGATTGGAGGTCTTATGTAGTGTCCCTATGTAGTGCACATTTAATACTGCTGTAGATTGGAGATCTTATGTAGTGTCCCTATGTAGTGCACATTTGAATACTACTTAGATTGGAGCTAATGTAGTGTCCCTATGTAGTGCACATTTGAATACTACTTAGATTGGAGCTAATGTAGTGTCTCTATGTAGTGCACATTTGAATACTACTTAGATTGGAGCTAATGTAGTGTCTCTATGTAGTGCACATTTGAATACTGCAGGAGTGGATATTTGCTGTTGTGTCCCTATGTAGTGCACATTTAAATACTGCTGGAGAGTGGAGATCGTATATAGTGTCTCTATGTAGTGCACATGTAAATACTACTGGAGTAGAGATCTTATGTAGTGTCCCTATGTAGTGCACATTTGAATGCTATTACAGTGGAGTTCTTATGCAGTGTCCCTATGTGGTGCACATATAATCCTATGTAATGTCCCTATGTACTGTAGTTCTGAATATTCCTGCTGTAGAGAATATATATAGTGTCCCTATGTAGTGTACATTTGTATACTGCTGGGGATTGGAACTTATATAGTGTCCCTATGTAGTGTACATTTGAATACTGCTGGGGATTGGAACTTATATAGTGTCCCTATGTAGTGTACATTTGTATACTGCTGGGGAGTGGAACTTATATAGTGTCCCTATGTAGTGTACATTCTGGATTGAATAATGCTGGGGAAGTGGAACTTATATAGTGTCTCTATGTAGTGTACATTTGTATACTGCTGGGAAGTGGAACTTATATAGTGTCCCTATGTAGTGTACATTTGTATACTGCTGGGGATTCGAACTTATATAGTGTCCCTATGTAGTGTACATTTGAATACTGCTGGGAGAGTGGAACTTATATAGTGTCCCTATGTAGTGTACATTTGTATACTGCTGGGATTGAATTATATAGTGTCTATGTAGTGTACTTTGGGGGGATAGTGTGCTATGTAGTGTACATTTGTATACTGCTGGGGATTCGAACTTATATAGTGTCCCTATGTAGTGTACATTTGTATGCTGCTGGGGAGTGGAACTTATATAGTGTCCCTATGTAGTGTACATTTGAATAATTCTGGAGATAAAACATTTATGTAGTGTCCCTATGTAGTGTACTGAATGCTGCTGGGAAGTGGAACTTATATAGTGTCCTATGTAGTGTACTATGTAGTGGAACTATATAGTGTCATTTGAATAATACTGCTGGAGGATTGGAACTTATATAGTGTCCCTATGTAGTGTACATTTGAATACTGCTGGGGAAGTGGAACTTATATAGTGTCCCTATGTAGTGTACATTTGAATACTGTGCTGGAGATGGAACTTTATATAGTGTCCCTATGTAGTGTACATTTGAATACTGCTGGGGATTGGAACTTATATAGTGTCCCTATGTAGTGTACATTTGAATACTGCTGGGAAGTGGAACTTATATAGTGTCTCTATGTAGTGTACATTTGAATACTGCTGGGGATTGGAACTTATATAGTGTCCCTATGTAGTGTACATTTGAATAATGCTGGGAGTGTATGTAGTGTCATTTGAATGTAACTGCTGGGAAGTGGAACTTATATAGTGTCCCTATGTAGTGTACATTTGAATACTGCTGGGAAGTGGAACTTATATGTAGTGTCCCTATGTAGTGTACATTTGAATACTGCTGGGAAGTGGAACTTATATAGTGTCCCTATGTAGTGTACATTTGTATACTGCTTTACAGTAGCTGCCTCAGGATAAAAGAAGAGTGAAATTGATGGCGTTTAAACGAGCGCAGCGGAACCACGGCCAAGCTGCCGGAGAGACGAGAGACAGACGGAGTGAGAGAGAGCGAGAGAGAGAGAGCGAGAGAGAGAGCGAGAGCGAGAGAGAGAGGGAAAGATCCAGTTTACTAAATGCGGTTAAATAGGGTTTGGAACGGGGAGCGCGTGGCTCGCGCGGGAAATGCTCATGAACACGCCGAGCCGGTTTATTGTGGCCGTAACATAGAATATTTTCATCTGATGCAATACGGAGAAACACAACTCCAACAAGTATTTCACTCCACTGTTGCAATAGCGAAAAAAGGGAAACTTATTTTTTTTCATATTTTAACGCCTTCAGAGACTTTTGCGGAACGTGTAATTTTAAAGCGATAAAGCGAATAATTTATGCAGGGCGCTAAATAGGTCTTAACGCGTTGCCTGAGAATCAAACGGCGTGGGGGACGCGACCTCTCGGGGACGCGAGCTGCTAGCTGTGGGTAACATACGACGTAGCTAGAGTGGAATACAACGTGCTTGCTAGATGTCAGCTATACATAAAAGATATATTGCGTCTTCGGGGGCACGGTGGTTTAGTGGTTAGCACGTTCGCCTCACACCACCAGGGTCCGGGTTCGATTCCCGTCTCGGCCATGTGTGTGTGGAGTTTGTGCATGTTCTTCCCGTGCCTCAGGGGGTTTTTCTCCGGGTTCTCCGGTTTCCTCCCCCGGTCCAAAAACATGCACGGTAGGTTGATTGGCACCTTGGAAAATTGTCCCTAGTGTATGAATGTGTGTGTGAATGTGTGTGTGCCCTGTGATGGGTTGGCATTCCATCCAGGGTGTATCCTGCCTTAATGCCCATAGACGTCTGAGATAGACACAGACTCCCCGTGACCCGAGGGAAGATCGGATAAAGCGGTGTAAGATGAATGAATGAATAGTTTTCTTTTTGCATCATTCCATTCTACCATTAGGGGGCGCCACAGTGGATAGTCCACATATTGGATCTGACACATGTTTTTACGCTGATTGCATTTCGGAACGCAACCTTCCCTATCTACCGGCACCAGGCTTGTGCAACCCTAACAACTCTTGCTCAAGGGCCCACTAGTGGCAGCTCGGCTGGGACTCGAACCTAGGACGTTTCGGTCCAGGACCGTCGCCGCTATTGTATTTTAGCATAAGCATTGATAATAGGACAAATACTAGAGAAATATTTGCCGTCTATCCCGGTCCCTGATCAAACCCTGACCCGGCTCGTGTGTGTGTGTGTGTGTGTGTGTGTGTGTGAGCCTCCTGAAGTTTTTGTGGAGAAGTTAGTGTAGGGCATATGCTGCCGGCGGATTCAGGGACTTCTCCTGGCGTCTCGTTTGGACGCCTTTCATTCAGGTCTGAGTCTCAGCGGGGAGTGAGGAAAGGGGGGATGCGGGACCGGAGTGGAGAAGTCCAGATGGCAGAGACATCATCAGTCCACATTTCCGCTTCATCACACCGGACTCGGGGCGTAAAAAAAAAAGATCGTTCACATCTGTTTGGGTCGGAATAATCCGTGTTACACGTTGAAAAATAAATAAATAAATAAACCATACAAACGTTATACAAGGGTCCTATAGGGAGAGTAATGTAGTGAAATGGAACGTGTCCTTGTGAGAAATAATTACAGAAGAAAGATGTGCGGTGCGGCTCTGAAGAAGATGAAGAAGGAGATCTGACTGCAACATTGTTAACTCTCGGTGTGGTGTGTGTGTGTGTGTGTGTGTGTGTGTGTGTGTGTGTGATGGAGGATCGATGGTGATGTATTTGCGGTGACTGGGAGAAAAGAGAAGAGTGTGTGTGAGTTTATTAGAGAATTAACGGACAGAATCAGGTTTCTGTTCCTCTGCGGTTCCTGAACGATCCATCACTCCATCTGCCTCGTGATGAACGCTTTATCAGCTCGGTGCTGACACACACACACACACACACACACACACACACACACACACACACACACACACACCACAGAATTGTATTTCTATCTTAGAACCTGATCGTCCAATTAAAAAGCAGGCTTTGGTCACATGAACTTCACTCATAACTGTTCAGAGGCCACAAAGACACGCCCACATGTCTATATATATATATATATATATATATATATATATATATATATATATATATATATATATTCATAAACTGTCATTACATCCAACAGCCAACGCTAGTTTCCATATATGGGCAAAAAGAGATCCTAGATTACCATATATGGCATACAGACTTTGCTAGTTCCACATATATATATATATATGGTAATGTAGCTTTATTTCCATATTTGGAATCAAGGTCATTTATTTATGGCTGTTACTTATATCTATGTAACTAGCGAAAATGGGTACTAGCAATGTCTGTATGCCATATATGGTAATATAGGATCTCTTTTTGCCCATATATGGAAACTAACATTGCTGTTAGATGTAATGGCAGTTGATATATATATATATATATATATATATATATATATATATATATATATATATATATATATATTATATATATATTCTCATAGACGTTTAACATCTCTCTTACATTCATCTCTTTAACATTCATTCATTCATTCATCTTCTACCACTTTATCCGATCTTTCCTCGGGTCACGGGGAGCCTGTGCCTATCTCAGGAGTCTATGGGCATTAAGGCAGGATACACCCTGGATGGAATGCCAACCCCATCACAGGACACACACACACACACACACACACACACACACACACACACCCCGCACCGCCTTCATACACTAGGGACAATTTTTCCAAGGTGCCAATCAACCTACCATGCATGTTTTTTGGACCGGGGGAGGAAACCGGAGAGAACCCGGAGAAAAACCCCCTGAGACACGGGGAGAACATGCACAAACTCCACACACACATGGCCGAGACGGCAATCGAACCCGGACCCTGGCGGTGTGAGGTGAACGTGATAACCACTACGCCACCGTGCCCCACCATATTTAACTTAACACTGTTAAATATGTTAATTTGCATACGTCACTACAACGGCTAAACATTACCTACAGATTTGAGATTAGCGTGTTAATCACTGGGATATTTATTTCCCTCTGCAGGCTTCACGGTTTCAGCATGGGATAGAACACACACCCACACCCACCCACACACACACACACACACAGATATTTAAACTCAGCCACTCAGCACATTTTAATGCCACCGCACATTTAATTCACGTTTCATTTCCCACACAGCACACAGAAGTGGCGCGTAATCGCCGCCTTAATGAATAAACATGCACTCCTGTGCACTTTCTGTCACAAACTGAGCACAAAAGTCGATGCACGACTCATTGATTAGCCAATACACGTATAAATATAAACAGGGGTCCACGCTAGCACCATGTTAGCCAGCTAGCGTTTTCTAATAGCGAGCTAGCCATTGAATACATATGTACTGTTTTCCGTCGTCATCGGAAGGAAGGAAGAAGTTACGGAATTCAGCGTTTGGGTCGGAGGTTGGCGATTCTGTCCTTTGGTAATAATGCTAGCTAGCTAGCACAAAGTAATCTTTGATTGACTAGCATAGCAAGCTCAAGGTCGGGCGCCCCGTCTTAAAATAAAGCTACGCTGCTTTAAAGCATGCCGTGACTATAAACTAGAAGAGCAGAGATGTGTCACATATACATTACAGCGCAGGGAAATTATTTATACAGGGTCAGTCAGGATACAGCGCCCCCTGGAGCCTAGAGCACAGAGAGTGCAGGGACTTGCTCAAGGACACATGAGAGGCAGCTTGATGACAATGGGGCTCGAACCCCCGACCTTCCGATCAGTAGCCTAGCGCCTTAAACCACTGATCTACACCCCTCGCTCAATGTTAGCCGTGAAGTAACGCCATGCCGCCACTAGAGTACGGTGTGTTATGAGGCGACGTCTCTACTATCTCTACTAAGGTATATGAGGCTATGCTGCTTCGTCGACTGGAACGCTATGAACACTATGCTAACAACGTAGACTTATTATAAAGCAGCGAGCCATGCTAAGAAGCTACGTAGCACTTTAATGAAAGTGCCTGCAAATCTAATAGAGCGCGCGCTAGCCGGGGTAACGTATACATTTACGTATACAATGCACGAAATCTCCGGAACAAGATTGCATACAGAGCCCTGGAGAAATCATCACACACACACACACACACACACACACATCATTGTTTTCCTCAGGATGCAAATGAATGCATATTTATGTTTGGGTGACTGATTTGGGCGTCGCTAATTAATGATGTCACGGCGAGCCGAGACGCATCGTTAGATCCAGTTGGTGTTTCCCTCGGTTACTGTGCGATGGAGGTGCGAGTGTAATAAAATGTGTGTTGTTTGTGTTTGTGTGTTCTACAGGCGAGCACCTACGCGTGTGTTCTCAGGAGTACACGTGCTGCGGCGTGGAGATGGAGGACGTACTCGCGCATCGCAGTAAAGCCGACCTCGAACACCTGATGGAGGAGAGCAGTGGCGCCCTGAGGAACGTCTTCACCACCAAACATAAGAAGTTTGACGGTAAGATGCGGGAAGTCTTGTTTTTTTTAAGTCGTGTTGTTGCGTTAGCGGGTGTGTGTTAGTGGGTCCGCATTTGTAGTGTCTTTGCATTTTGGTTGAAGTGTATCAGGATCGGGGGTACGGTGGCTTAGTGGTTAGCACGTTCGCCTCACACCGCCAGGATCCGGGTTCGATTCCCGTCTCGGCCATGTGTGTGTGGAGTTTGTGCATGTTCTCCCCGTGCCTCAGGGGGTTTTTCTCCGTGTTCTCCGGTTTCCTCCCCCCGGTCCAAAAACATGCACGGTAGGTTGATTGACACCTTGGAAAATTGTCCCTAGTGTATGAATGTGTGTGTGTGCCGTGCGATGGGTTGGCATTCCATCCAGGGTGTATCCTGCCTTAATGCCCATAGACGCCTGAGATAGGCACAGACTCCCCGTGACCCAAGGGAAGATCGGATAAAGCGGTAGAAGATGAATGAATGTATCAGGGTGTGTTAGCATGTGCCAGTATGCTAACTCCACCCCCCTCACACACACATTTTATCTGCCTGTTATTGCGTAATTTTAAACGTCTCCCTCAAAGCAATTTTCCTTCATGCCTCATTCCTCCTGTGTGTTTGTCCACACCCCATTGACTCCAGCCATTTTCCCATTTCCCTGACCCCTCCGAGTCCGCTCATATTTCTATATACCCCATCACTTCATTCCACACTCTATCCGTCCATTTTCCACATCTTTCCTAAGCTGCAGAATCCATTCCCCTTTCTATTTACCCCATCACTTGACTTTCCTGACCCTTCAACATTTTCCCAGTTTTCTTCCTATTTACCAGCCTCACTCCATTCCAGCCTTTTGTCCCGCCTTCACTCAGGCTATTTTCCCATCTTTTCAAAGCTCAGTGGTTTACGGCACTGGGTTTCTGATCGGGGGAGAAGGGGTTCGAACCCCACGGTATTGCCAAAGCTGCCATGCCTGGGTCCTTGAACCATCTGTGCTCCAGGGTTGCCGTACCATGGCTGACCCTAACAAGCTGGGATATGAGAAGAAAAGACCCCAAAAGAATGGGGGGGGCACGGTGGCCTCACACCACCAGTGTGGGGACTGCGGGTTCGATTCCCGCCTCTGCCATGTGTGTATGGAGTTTGCATGTTCTCAGGGGGTTTTTCTCCAGGTTCTCCGGTTCACCCCCGGCCCAAAAACATGCACTGTAGATTGATTGGAAAAATTGTCCAGAGTGTGTTAATGTGTGTGTGCCCTGCGATGGGTTGGCATTCCATCCAGGGTGTATCCTGCCTTGATGCCCCAAGACGCCTGAGATCGGCACAGGTTCCCCGTGACCTGTCGGATAAAGCGGTAGAAGATGAATGAATGAATGAATGGTTACATCCACCCTTCATCTTCATTCCCCCTTGACGCAACGTTCCTGTTCAAGACCCTTGGAATTCCTATTTACCCATCATTTGACTCCCCGCATTTACCCCTATTCTACCCACCCGTCTTCCTATTTTCCACATTTACATTTACATTTATGGTATTTGGCAGACGCCCTTATCCAGAGCGACTTACACTTGAGCAATTGAGGGCCTTGCTCAAGGGCCCACTAGTGGTAGCTTTCTGGTTGGTGCATTTGAACCTGTGAGTCCAACACCTTACCACTAAGCCACCACCTCCCACATCACCTGATTCCATTCTTCATTATGCCCCCCCCCCCTGCCCCCACACCGCAATGTGGCAATTCACATCCCCTTGATTCCTTCAATTTTTGTACACCTTCCTAAAGGGGCCATAAACTCCACAAACGTATATTTGAACTGGCAGAGTGTGTCCTTTTTTTAGGCCTGTGAGTACTTTAACTTAACGTCAGACCTGCTTACACACCTACGAGATAATCCTGCAGCAGTGTATGTGTGTGTGTGTGTGTGTGTGTGTGTGTGTGTGTGTGTGTGTGTGTACATGTTTGTCTGAGAGAGAGAGAGAGCCAGAAAGAGATAAGGTTGCCCTAATTCCAGTGACAGCCCTGACCCGAGGCGGTGAAGTGTGACGTGCACATAAAACCTTTTGGATTCTATGGAGAGCTTTGTGTTAGTAAAAGGGACACTAACTAAAATAAAAAAAAAACCCAAACCCCCGACAGGAGCCGGAACACTGCAGAGGATGAGTTTGATTAAAATCCTGTGGAATTAGAAATGACATCTGTGAACGGTTCGGTTGAGGCGTCGGCGGAACTCGATCCGGTTGAGCGCTAGCCTCAAACGTCTTGCTAATTGGAGGCGACGTCTCGCGGAAAAAGCGTCGAGTCACAACAACGATGCGAATGTTGTTGCGAAAGTTTTCTCGCGGATCATATAGATTTTAACGAACACACACACACACACACACACACACATCCTCGGCGACTGAGGGTCATGGAAGCCATTGATCGAATTAGCAAGCCATTTTCTCCGATTAGAACGATGGTTTAGGCTAGCACTTAAACCCATTGAACCCACTGGCAACACTGGTCAAGTCCCAAGTCCTCTTATACATTTACATTATCCAGGGCGACGTACAGGAAGTGCTTTAGATCTCGATCTAAGGATAAGATTTATCCTTATTTATTTTTTTTATAGGATTTAAGAAATTTAGGTGTTTTTGGAAGAGGTAGGTCTTCAGTCTGCGTTTGAATGTAGACAGTGTCTCCGTTGTTCGAACCTCCAGTGGAAGTTCGTTCCACCACATCGGTGCCAGAACAGAGAAGAGCCTTGAGCTGGCCTTACCTTTTACCCTGAGAGATGGTGGAACCAGACGAGCAGTGCTGGACGCTCTCAGGCAGCGAGGTGCAGTACGGGAGGTGATGAGGTTGCGGAGGTAAGATGGTGCAGATCCATTTTTGGCTTTGTAGGCGAGCGTCAGTGTTTTGAATCTGATGCGTGCAGCTACAGGAAGCCAGTGGAGCGAGCGCAGCAGTGGGGTGGTGCGAGAGCATTTAGGCAGGTTGAACACGAGTCGCGCAGCTGCATTTTGAATCATTTGCAGTGGACGAATAGCGTTCTGAGGTAGAACCTGCCAGCAGAGAGTTACAGTAGTCCAGTCTCGAGATGACAAGAGACTGGACCAGGACCTGAGCAGCCTGTGTGGATAAAAACACTCGAATGTTGTAGAGACATCCTTGTGATGTTTTACTAATCCCACCCCTCAATTTCCACTCAACCCCAAACAATGTAGATTTAAAAGAAAACACACACACACACAAACACATTTCGCCATGCTAACACCCCAGCACTCAAATCCCTACAGTGACTAATCCCACCCTTACATTTACACTACGACTTGTTCTAGTCACTTTATTGATCCCCTGAGGGAAATTCTCTTCGCATATCCCGGTTTGGAAGCTCGGACGGCACTGGTACAGCCATGCTATGGCGCCCCTGGAGCATAGTGGGTAGGGTAAAGGGGGTAAAGGGTAAGGAACCCCCCAGAGTGGCAAACTTGGTGATACTAGGGCTCGAACTCCTGAAATTCCGATCCAGCGCCTTAAACCACTGAGCTACGCCCTGCCCATTTGCATTTACAGCATTTACAGCAATTGAGAGTTCAAGGGCCACCTAGTGGCAGCTTGGTGGTAGTGTGAATTGATCCTGCGAAGTCCAGAGGCTTAATCGCTGAGATACCACCTTAACCTATCCGTCGTCCCAATCCAACCCCTCTTCAGCACCTCTGCCTTGACTTGCCCCCTACCCATCACACTACCACAACCATTTCCATCTCCTATGCTAACTCTGCGTCATACTTTAATCCAGTTCGCGCACTCTACCCTGGACAGTCTACCCTGAGCCATCATCCTCAATCCCACCCCCCTCACCAATCACTCTTGCCCCGCCCCTTTTACTCACCATTACTGTTTAATTCAGACTCCCTTCTCAGAGACTGACCTAAAGGACAAGCTAATTGGTCAATGCATTAATTGTGATCATCGTTTACATGGATACCAGAAAATCAAAAATGCCTGGAGCAAATAGGATTGCTAGAAGAACCATCGATCATTCTCGTTGCCTAACATGTGAGTTATACGCACATAGAGTTTATCATAGCGATAGGCCCAGCAGGTTTGACATCTAATCCTCGGAAAGCCCTTCAGCCCGGCAGGTGAGTATCGATTGGGCGGTTTGTGCTCTCTCAGCCACAGCAACGTCGATGATGGATTCCTCGCTCTCTCCGGATGAGGCAAGGATGAACACATGAACTCCGTTCCTTTTCTCCTCGCTCGGAAAACCACAGATGCACTCGCCGAAGTCGGGGATGAACCACAAAATGTTCCACCTGATTCGCCCGAACAAAGACGATATTTGCAGATCATTTGAGAGGGAAACAAATGATGGCAAAGAGGTGTGTGGGGGGGTAAAGGAGTGTATAGGCAGACATCATTTAGATGGGGAAAGGATAGTGAGAGAGGGATTATGTCATACATTAAAAAAGAACAAATATAGAGGGTGATGTAACAAATATCTGATGATGTAAGAGGATTGCGATATGATGGCGTTGTAGGTACGCATTAGTGGATATGCACACGGTCCAATAGTCTGTGAGGGTTTAGAGTGTAGGTATGGATGGTGCAATGGTGTGAGACAACGTATGGTGAACATGATGATCAGATGCTCTTCTTGTGGATTCTCGGTGATCCAGATGGTAAATGAGTGTATGTACAGATTGTGAGGGTAAACAGATATAGGGACAGATGATTCAAGACAAAAAAAGACGGATGATTTAGCAGTGTTAGGCGATAAAGAAGTGTGTGTGTGTGTGGGGGGGGAATTGTGTGGAAGAAAAGATAAAGTGTATTTATCGGGTGATCTGAAAGGGTTGAGAGGGTCGACAGGTATGGGTAAAGGTGACCAGATGGTACGAGAAGGGAGCCAAGTATGGATGATCTGATGGTGTCGGAATTATTCAAAGGTGTGAGAGGGTATATAAGTGTGGGGATTTATAGTTTGAAGGTGTGAGAGGGTATATAAGTGTGGGGAGAGTTTGGTATATAAATGTGTTGGATTGATAGTTTGAAGGTGTGAGAGGATATATCAGTGTGGGGATTGAAGTTTGAAGGTGAGAGGGTATATAAGATTGAGTTTGAAGGTGTGAGAGGGTATATAAATGTGGGGATTTAGTGTGGGGATAGTTTGAAGGTGTGAGAGGGTATATATGTGTGGGGATTGATAGTTTGAAGGTATGAGAGGGTATATAAATGTGTTGATTGATAGTTTGAAGGTGTGAGAGGATATATCAGTGTGGGGATTGATAGTTTGAAGGTGTGAGAGGGTATATAAGTGTGGGGATTGATAGTTTGAAGGTGTGAGAGGGTATATAAGTGTGGGGATTGATAGTTTGAAGGTGTGAGAGGGTATATAAGTGTGGGGATTGATAGTTTGAAGGTGTGAGAGGGTATATAAGTGTGGGGATTGATAGTTTGAAGGTGTGAGAGGGTATATAAGTGTGGGGATTGATAGTTTGAAGGTGTGAGAGGGTATATAAGTGTGGGGATTGATAATTTGAAAGGTGTGAGAGGGTATATAAGTTTTGCATTAGTGTGGGGATTGATAGTTTGAAGGTGTGAGAGGGTATATAAATGTGTGGGGATTGATAGTTTGAAGGTATGAGAGGGTGAGAGGGTATATAAAGTGTGGGAAGGTTGTGATGTGGGGATTGATAGTTTGAAGGTGTGAGAGGGTATATAAGTGTGGGGATTGATAATTCAAAGGTGTGAGAGGGTATATCAAGTGTGGGGATTGATAGTTTGAAGGTTGTGAGAGGGTATATAAATGTGTTGATTGATAGTTTGAAGGTGTGAGAGGATATATCAGTGTGGGGAGAGGGTGAGAGGGTATATAAATGTGGGGATTGATAGTTTGAAGGTGTGAGAGGGTATATAAGTGTGGGGATTGATAGTTTGAAGGTGTGAGAGGGTATATAAGTGTGGGGATTGATAGTTTGAAGGTGTGAGAGGGTATATATGTGTGGGGATTGATAGTTTGAAGGTATGAGAGGGTATATAAATGTGGGGATTGATAGTTTGAAGGTGTGAGAGGGTATATAAGTGTGGGGATTGATAATTCAAAGGTGTGAGAGGGTATATCAGTGTGGGGATTGATAGTTTGAAGGTATGAGAGGGTATATAAATGTGTTGATTGATAGTTTGAAGGTGTGAGAGGGTATATAAGTGTGGGGATTGATAGTTTGAAGGTGTGAGAGGGTATATATGTGTGGGGATTGATAGTTTGAAGGTGTGAGAGGGTATATAAGTGTGGGGATTGATAGTTTGAAGGTGTGAGAGGGTATATAAGTGTGGGGATTGATCGTTTGAAGGTATGAGAGGGTATATAAGTGTGGGGATTGATAATTCAAAGGTGTGAGAGGGTATATATGTGTGGGGCTTGATAGTTTGAAGGTGTGAGAGGGTATATAAGTGTGGGGATTGATAGTTTGAAGGTGTGAGAGGGTATATAAGTGTGGGGATTGATAGTTTGAAAGTTGTGAGAGGGTATATAAATGTGTTGATTGATAGTTTGAAGGTGTGAGAGGGTATACAAGTGTGTTGATTGTCAGTTTGAAGGTATGAGAGGGTATATATGTGTGGGGATTGATAGTTTGAAGGTGTGAGAGGGTTTATATGTGTGGGGATTGATAGTTTGAAGGTGTGAGAGGGTATATAAATGTGTTGATTGATAGTTTGAAGGTGTGAGAGGGTTTATATGTGTGGGGATTGATAGTTTGAAGGTGTGAGAGGGTATATAAGTGTGTGGATTGATAGTTTGAAGGTGTGAGAGGGTATATAAGTGTGGGGATTGATAGTTTGAAGGTGTGAGAGGGTATATAAGTGTGTTGATTGATAGTTTGAAGGTGTGAGAGGGTATATAAATGTGGGGATTGATAGTTTGACGGTGTGAGGGGGTATATAAGTGTGTTGATTGTCAGTTTGAAGGTATGAGAGGGTATATAAATGTGGGGATTGATAGTTTGAAGGTGTGAGAGGATATATCAGTGTGGGGATTGATAGTTTGAAGGTTGTGAGAGGGTATATAAGTGTGTTGATTGATAGTTTGAAGGTATGAGAGGGTATATAAATGTGGGGATTGATAGTTTGAAGGTTGTGAGAGGGTATATCAGTGTGGGGATTGTCAGTTTGAAGGTGTGAGCGGGTATATAAGTGTGTTGATTGATAATTCGAAGGTGTAAAAGTGTGGGGATTGATAGTTTAATGCCTCGGCAGTCCATCAGACTCATTTACCCTAAACATTCCCACTGTCGTGCTTTTAAGTGCACTTTAATGACATCGGCGTTTGGCACTTCTTCAGGACTAGCCACCGCTGCCTCTGGAAGCGCTTCAGCAGAGAACGATTTCATACGTAAACCTCGGTGAAGGTGCGAAATGATTTCCTGAGTATATGAATGTATTTTTTTTTTAAAAGCCCCTCGTTTTTGCATATGAAAGCCTGAGAGAGCATGCATGTTAAGTGGCACTAAGCTTCCCGGCGCTGTGAGTGTGTGTGAGTTAATTGTCTAAACGAGCTTTGAGAGAAGAGCACTCTGGGCCGGCGATGACGTCTCTCTCTCTCTCTCTCTCTCTCTCTCTCTCTCTCTCTCTCTCTCTCTCTCTCTCCCAGATGCACCCCCTCGGCACTTCAACACGAGAATGCTGTCGAGTGCCAGCGCATGCTTAGGATGTTTATATAAAGTGCTTTATATGGTGAAGGTGAAGGAGACAAAAGCGGGTTCAACAAGCAGCACGATAAAGTACATTTCCGCCGGTGTTACGGGGGTTACGCGACAATATACATCAGACCGAGCGATGGAGAGAATCTAAGGAGAAGGAATACAAAGAGATGTTAATACATCATCGTTAAAAAAGCGGGTACCGGTCACATGACCCACTTCAGATTCGCTTGTCTGGGCGTTTTATAACGGCGGCCCCTTGCTAGCGCATTAACCGTGTTTTTGATTCCGTAAGTTGAGTCCCACGCATTCTTCCCATGGTGTGTGTGGTGTGTGTGTGTGTGTGTGTGTGTGTGTGTGTGTGTGGGAGCACTACTGAATCATCGGACTGTTTAACTCACAATCCCATCAACCATATGAGTGGAATACAAATCTGAGTCATGTTAAAGAAGCAAGTCAGACCATTGAAGGCAGGGATGCAGAAAATGCCTCTCAGGATATGACAATTACACTGTCCTGTGGGGCACATGGTAGTGCAGTGGTTAAGGCTCTGGGTTACTGATAGGAGGGTTGGGGGGGGTCGTATAAACCGCTGTGGGGCAACCTCCACCCTCACCTATCAATCTACTGCCAAACCTAACCTCCACCCACTCCTATCACTCTATCTCCAAACCTAACCTCCACCCTCACCTATCACTCTATCCAGCCACACCAACACCTATCTCTACCTCCAAACCTAACCTCCACCCAAACCTCACCTATCACTCTATCACTCCAAACCTAACCTCCACACCTCCACCCACACTCTATCCAAACCTAACCTCCACCCACACCTATCACTCTATCTCCAAACCTAACCTCCACCCACACTTATCACTCTACCGCCAAACCTAACCTCCACCCTCACCTATCACTCTACCGCCAAACCTAACCTCCACCCACACTCACCTACCTACCTCCAAACCTAACCTCCACCCACACCTCCATCACTCTACTAAACCTCTCCACCAACACCTATCCTCCAAACCTAACCTCCACCCACACCTATCACTCTATCTACCTCCAAACCTAACCTCCACCCACACCTATCACTCTATCTCCAAACCTAACCTCCACCCACACCTATCACTCTACCTCCAAACCTAACCTCCACCCACACCTATCACTCTATCTCCAAACCTAACCTCCACCCACACCTATCAATCTACCTCCAAACCTAACCTCCACCCACACCTATCAATCTATCCTCCAAACCTAACCTCCACCCACACCTATCAATCTACCTCCAAACCTAACCTCCACCCACACCTATCAATCTACCTCCAAACCTAACCTCCACCCACACCTATCAATCTACCTCCAAACCTAACCTCCAACCACCACCCTATAACTTACGCCTCCACCCACACCTATCCTATCACTCTATCTCCAAACCTAACCTCCACCCACACACCTATCACCACATCACTCTTATCTCCAAACCTAACCTCCACCCACACCTATCACTCTACCGCCAAACCTAACCTCCACCCACACCTATCACTCTATCTATCTCCAAACCTAACCTCCACCCACACCTATCACTCTTATCTCCAAACCTAACCTCCACCCTCACCTACCTACCCACCTCCACCCACACCTATCACTCTATCTCCAAACCTAACCTCCACCCACACCTCACCTATCACTCTATCTCTCCAAACCTAACCTCCACCCACACCTATCACTCTATCTCCAAACCTAACCTCCACCCACACCTATCACTCTATCTCCAAACCTAACCTCCACCCACACCTATCACTCTATCTCCAAACCTAACCTCCACCCACACCTATCACTCTCCAAACCTAACCTCCACCCACACCTATCACTCTATCTCCAAACCTAACCTCCACCCACACCTTATCACTCTATCTCCAAACCTAACCTCCACCCTCACCTATCACTCTTATCTCCAAACCTAACCTCCACCCTCATCTAAAACCTAAGCCCACCCACACCTATCACTCTATCTCGAAACCTAACCTCCACCATCACCCATCAATCTAACTCCGAGCCAAACAACTGCACCCCCAAAACACTTTCTTCAATACTACCCTAACTACATTTCTTATTCTAACCCCACATATACTTCCAGATCCACCCCGGACCACACCCTACACATGTCCTGCAACTCTATCCCCAACCACACCCCTCACTGTCTGGCCACACCCACTCCCACTCGTGGAATTAACTAGGTACATTTGTCTCACAACTCCAGCAATAAACGGAAGAGATAAGCTCTGTACACATGCACACGTCTTGGCTGATTGACTTGATTTGGGGTGCAGGGGGACGTCGTTTGGCCGAGGTTTCACTTTTAGATGTTCCGGTTCAGTTTGCCGCCATCTGTGCCCAATTTTTACCAGCACAATTCCTCCGAGTGCGACAGAGTCAGTGTCAATTAATTTCAATTAAAATGCCATTGTGGCTGTAGGAACACAGCGCAGAGACTCGAACA
>JACRUU010000029.1:65000-87500 GCA_030449085.1 Kryptopterus vitreolus | reverse complement strand
TTATTTTTTATTATTGATTGATTGATTTATTTATTTATTAAGCAATTAACAATTAAACCTTTTAATTATCGAGTTTCTAGTCGCATCTACACCTGTTACAGTTCTTCACTCGGCAGACTATTCTCTAAAGTTTCTCTGAATGTGTAGAAAAAGAAGGGATGGAAAATATATAGGTTTAAAAATGAAGGGCGGGATCATTAAATAACCAACGTGAACGATAAAAAAAGAATAGTAGGGAAATTTCCTGAAGAAAATGTGAGTGATGTTTGCCGATGCAAAACGCAGGCGTTTAGACACCAAAAACGCCTGTTTTGGGCGGTTTTTTCGGAAGGGGGCGGGGCCAGTGACGCATGTGACATCAATCAAATTATCCAGCGCCTGACTTCCGTCGATGTGCCGAGCGTTTAGACACGTCACATGACCCGGTGTCCGAGTTTCGCAGATTTTTCACGGTTGCGGTTACGTGACGTCATGCGGCAGTCATATGATCACGACCGACTCCATCTCACCTACGAGTGGATATGTCACATGTGAACATGTCGGGCGAACACGAGCCAAACGGCGGAGCGTTCCTCATTCATTCTCTATGGGGCCGGAATGTCGCGGATTTCTCGAAAATTCCGAACGTGTGTGGGATTCGGGAGGTATATGATCGGTGATCCACTCCGGACCCACTACGAGTGGATTTGCCATATGTGCATGTCGGACGCTCACAGGCCCGAACTGTGAGGCACCAAATTTCAACCCCATTCATTTTCTATGGGAAAAAATTCCCGCTTTTTGTCCCCGGGTTCGGAATTCCGCGGGGCGATTCCTTATAAAAGTAACAGCACACCTCACACCATCGGGACGCACGATATGAGAGAGAGATTATAATAGTGATAGTCACTAATAATATATATATATATATATATATATATATATATATATATCACCCAGAAGGTGACAGTTGGAAGCGAGAGTAGGCTGGGTGTGTGTGTGTGTGTGTGTGTGTGTGTGTGTGTGTGTGTGTGTGTGTGTGTAAGGGTGTGTATTCCCTCACTCTTAAGGTGGGAGGTTGGACAGAGGGACAGTGATAATCATCTCCCGCTTCGTCCTGACTGTGCGCTGGAGATTCTCCACCTCAGTGATGCTCCTGTCCGATCTTCATCCATAACGGTCTGCTTTGGATCAGCTACCAAATAACAACAAGGAAAAGTAAATAAGTAAATAAATAAAAAGATATAAGAAAGAAAGAAAGAAAGGAACGAAGGAAAGTGTATATGTATAATGCTAATTGATAAAGAAAGGAAGGAAGGAAGGGATAAAGACGGAAAAGGAAGAACATGGTGGTTAAACCTGGGCGTCTGAATAATCATAAATGATGTAATATAATATTGATAAATATATATATTTATTTATTTTTTATTTAAAAAAATAGAAATAAACAAAGAGAAGAAAGCGACATTTTCAGGTCCCTTTTTTTCTTTGGCTAAATTATTCTGGCTCAATATTATATGGGTGTAATAAACAATATATGATATAAAGATATACATGATGAAAGAAAGGAAGAAAGAAAAGAAAGACGGAAAGTATTTATGTATTGGTCAAAAGTAAACAAAGGAAGAAAGGGATAACGACGGAAAGGAAGAACCGGGTGGATAATCGTAAATGACATAATATATAATATTAATAATCAGTCGCTTTGTTATTCATTCATTCATCTTCTAGCGCTTTATCCGATCTTCCCTCGGGTCACGGGGAGTCTGTGTCTATCTCAGGCGTCTATGGGCATTAAGGCAGGATACACCCTGGATGGAATGCCAACCCATCACACACACACACACACACACATTCATACACTAGGGACAATTTTTCCAAGGTGCCAATCAACCTACCTGCATGTTTTTGGACCGGGGGAGGAAACCGGAGAACCCGGAGAAAAACCCCCTGAGGCACGGGGAGAACATGCACAAACTCCACACACACATGGCCAAGAACCTGCGAACGTGCTAACCACTAACCCACTGTGCCCGCTGTCACTTTATTACGGTGGGTAACATGTTCGCCTCACACCGCCAGGGTCCGGGTTCGATTCCCGTCTCGGCCATGTGTGTGTGGAGTTTGTGCATGTTCTCCCCGTGCCTCAGGGGGTTTTTCTCCGGGTTCTCC
Organism: Kryptopterus vitreolus; assembly: GCA_030449085.1. NCBI lineage: Eukaryota > Metazoa > Chordata > Actinopteri > Siluriformes > Siluridae > Kryptopterus > Kryptopterus vitreolus. The sequence goes on along the minus strand of JACRUU010000029.1, from coordinate 85,349 downwards.
GGTTTCCTCCCCCGGTCCAAAAACATGCACGTAGGTTGATTGGCACCTGGAAAATGGAAAAATTGTCCCTAGTGTATGAATGTGTGTGTGTGTGTGTGTGTGTGTGTGTGTGTGTGTGATGGGTTGGCATTCCATCCAGGGTGTATCCTGCCTTATTAATGCCCATAGACGCCTGAGATAGACACAGACTCCCCGTGACCCGAGGGAAGATCGGAAAAAGCGATAGAAGATTCGCTCTTTCAAATGTATTCGTTATCGCATGATCATACGAACGATACGTTTTTATTTGGACGGATGTGCGATTTCCTGAAATGCGTAATTACGAATTTTCCAATGGCGGCCATTTTGGATGGGGGTCACATGGTATTACGATAATCTCTACAGGAGCGTAATGGAAAACCTCGGTACAAGGAATGGATCCAATCTGGCAGGAAAAGATAGCGCCCCCATTTTTATTTTTTTTATTTATTTATTTATTTATTTATTTATTTATTTATTTTTTCCAATAACCCCCCCCCCCCCCACCCCCCCCCCCCCCCCCCCCCCCCCCCCCCCTTCCCCAAACCTTTATCCTGTCCCCGAGCCACACAATGTCACCCAGTCACCGTGGCAGCCTTGTAATTTTATCTCGGTAATATTTCCTGTCACTTGTTACAACGCGAGCCACTCGGGCGCCATTTCTTTCCCCCGCTGATGGTCGGAGAGGTCCGTCTGACGCGTCTGGACCGATAACCCGAGCGTCTGCGTGCAGATCTGTCATCCTGTCCTCCAGCTGTCTCTCTCTCTCTCTCTCTCTCTCTCTCTCTCTCTCTCACACTCTTCCATCACAGACGTTCATCCCTTTTAAAAACATGTCGCCTTCAATTAGCGTCCAGACGTCTGTCTGACTCGTGTATTGATCACGGAGACGTGAGAACATGCTGTTAAAATTCACGAGACAGAGTTGTGTGTGTGTGTGTGTGTGTGTGTGTGTGTGTGTGTGTGTGTGTGTGTGGTGTGATTTAGATGTTTCAGCTTCATGGTATCTCGGGAGAATTGTAAAACACTCCATCTATTAACAGCATTAACCAGAAGCAGACATTAAGGGCCCCCGAGAGCCGCAGATTGCCAACAGCGATCTCGCGTTGGGCCCCGTGATGTCGTTCCTTGTTCCGCTCCGAAACGATTGTATCCCATATTCTTCGTATATCACTGCTGAGATCGGTCAGACATGATACAGCGCCACCTGGAGGACAGAAGATTAAGGGCCTTTCTCAAGGACCCAATTTGGAGATACTGGGACTCGAACTCATAACTGTCCGATCAGGAGCGCAGCGCCTTAAACCACTGAGTTCCAGTGATCGGCATGGCAACGATATTTATCTCACGAGTTCACACAGCTGTGGTGTTTATACTGAGGAAGAACGGAAGGAAGGAAAGAAGAAAAATAAGAGAGGGGAAATTTAGGACTCAGTCAAAAGGGATGGAAGGATGGATAGTAGGATAGGAGCAAAATAAAGACATGAAAAAGAAAAAAAGAAAGAGAAACAAGTGGAGAAAATAGTTAGGATATATTTCCAGTCAAACTGGATAGATAGATAGATAGATAGATAGATAGATAGATAGATAGATAGATAGATAGATAGATAGATAGATAGATAGATAGATAGATAGATAGATAGATAGATAGATAGAAAACTGAAATGAAGGAAGGAAATAGTGATGGAAGGAAGGAAGGATAGTAGGAATAAAAAATGTGTGAAAGAGAGAAAGAAAGAAAGCGAGAAAGAAAGAAAGAAAAACAAGAGGAGGACATATATAGGATATATTTTCAGTCAAAAGGGATAGATAGATAGATGGATGGATGGATAGATAGATAGATAGATAGATAGATAGATAGATAGATAGATAGATAGATAGATCTATCTAATTGTGTTGGAAGGAAGGAAGGATAGTAGGAATAAAAAATGTTGTGTGAAAGAAAGAAAAAAGAAAGAAAGAGCGAATGGAAAAGAATTGGCAGGATAAGTGGGTCAAAAGGAAAAGTGAGGGAAGGAATGATGAAAGAGAGAAATAATTAAAAGGGAATAGTGTTTAGGAACAGATGATGAAAAGATGGAAGGATCCTTCCAAGGAATGAAAGAATGAAAATAAGAACAGAGGGAAATGTAAAAGAGGTAACGCTATTCGGGATGGGTCAGGAAAAGTGAAAAGTGAAGGAATAAATAAAGCAAAAAAGAAAGAAAGAAAGAAAGAAAAGACTTTTGAAAGGCTTTTGATCCTTTTCAGTGGAGGAAAACGTCCCAGTGAGAAAACGAAATATTCCGAACGCTATTTTCGGAAAAGTTCGGAAAACCAATCTGTTAAAAGATATTTCTAGTTAATAGTGCATTAATGTGTTTGTTTGTTTATATCTGTAAGGAAAATAAACAACACGTATTTAATATAGTTTTCCCTCCTACGCCTTTTCCAACGGAGCAGAAGTCCCGGCGTTCCGATGTCGATGATGCAATGCTATTTTTTAATTCCTTGACATTTTGTAATCTCAGGCCGACCATGACGCGCGCGCTTCCACCGGGCCGCCAACGCTGGAGCTTCCTGTAAGGCATACCCCCCCCCCCCCCCCCACACACACACACACACACACCATCACCACCCCCCCCCCCCCCCTTCCCCGACCGCGAGAATAACCCCGAATTCATCCTGCACCAGCTCGGATTTAAAGCTATTTGTAAAGCTGTCAGACGAATGTAAACTATACGGGTGTAATGTACTGACATCATGCACTCGGATTATTTTGTGCCTTCTAGCGCTTTTCAGAACGCCGCTATTGTTGGAGCGAGACCACACGGCGGAAAAAAAACTTGTCAGTCACTAAAGTCACTGACAAGTGGATGGATGGATGGATGGATATAGAGGAAGAGCAGGAAAATGGAAAGATAAGTGAATGGAGGGATGGATGGATGGATGGATGGATGGATGGAGGGATGAATTGAAAGGGAAATTAAATGGAAAGATAAGTGATTGGGTGGATGGATGGACGGATAGATGGATGGAGGATGGATGGATGGATGGATGGATGGATGGAGGGATGAATTGGAAGGGGAGTTAAATGGAAAGATAAGTGATTGGGTGGATGGGTGGACGGATAGATGGATGGATGGATGGATGGATGGATGGATGGGATGGAGGATGGGATGAATTGGAAGGGGAGTTAAATGGAAAGATAAGTGATTGGGTGGATGGATGGAGGGATGAATTGGAAGGGGAGTTAAATGGTAAGATAAGTGAATGGATGGATGGATGGATGGATGGAGGGATGAATTGGAAGGGGGTTAGTTAAATGGTAAGATAAGTGATGGTTGGATGGATGGATGGATGGAGGGATGAATTGGAAGGGGAGTTAAATGGTAAGATAAGTGAATGGATGGATGGATGGATGGATGGATGGAGGGATGAATTGGAAGGGGAGTTAAATGGAAAGATAAGTGAATGGGTGGATGGATGGATGCTGATACTATTTATTTATTTAGTTATATATTTATTTATTTATTCATCTTCTAGCGCTTTATCCGATCTTCCCTCGGGTCACGGGGAGTCTGTGTCTATCTCAGGCGTCTATGGGCATTAAGGCAGGATACACCCTGGATGGAATGCCAACCCATCACACACACACACACACACACACACACACACACACACACACACACACACACACACACACACATTCATACACTAGGGACAATTTTCCAAGGTGCCAATCAACCTACCGTGCATGTTTTTGGACCGGGGGAGGAAACCGGAGAACCCAGAGAAAAACCCCCTGAGGCACGGGGAGAACATGCACAAACTCCACACACACATGGCCGAGACGGGAATCGAACCCGGACCCTGGCGGTGTGAGGCGAACGTGCTAAACACTAAGACACCGTGCCCCTTTTATTTATTTATTTATTTCTGGAGAAAACCGACACTTGAAGGCAGGAATAAATGGTAACTTGACGCCGTTAATGAAGCTGCCGTTCTGTAGCGTCTGCAGGATCTCACGTTTTAATGGGATGCGAAAGCGGCGAGAACATTAACAGCTCGTCTCGAGACGACGTGTGTGATTTGAACTTTGCGTGCTTTGTATTTTTCCCTCGACTCGCTTTAATAATTTCACCTCCCTTTTGTACTTTTAATTCATCTGATTTATTACCAGATCTGATTTGTAAATGAGACTCGGAGGAGTTTCGGGATCCTGACATCTGTTTCTACACATTACACTTACACTAGTGAAGTGATACAGACTCACTGACAAGTGGATGGATGGATGGATGGATAGATGGATGGATACATAGGAAAAGCCGTAAAATGGACAGATAATTGAATGGATGGATGGGTCGATGGATGGATGGATACAGAGCAAGAGCAGTAAAATGGAAAGATAATTGAATAGATGGATGGATGGATGGATGAATGGATGAATACATAGGAAGAGCCATAAAATGGAAAGATAATTGAATGGATGGATGGATGGAGGGATGAATTGGAAGGGGAGTTCAATGGAAAGATAAGTGAATGGATGGATGGATGGATGGATGGAGGGATGAATTGGAAGGGGAGTTCAATGGAAAGATAAGTGAATGAATGATAATTGAATGGATGGATGGATGGAGGGATGAATTGGAAGGGGAGTTCAATGGAAAGATAAGTGAATGGATGGATGGATGGATGGAGGGATGAATTGGAAGGGGAGTTCAATGGAAAGATAAGTGAATGAATGGATGGATGGAGGGATGAATTGGAAGGGGGAGTCAATCAATGGAAAGATAAGTGAATGGATGGATGGATGGATGGATGGAGGGAGTGATGAATTGGAAGGGGAGTTCAATGGAAAGATAAGTGAATGGATGGATTGGAAGGGTGGATACATGGATAGATAAGTAAATGGATAGATAATTGGATGGATGGATGATTGAAAAGATAAATGAATACATAAACATGTAATTGGATGGATGGATGGAAGGATGGATGGATACATAGAAAGAGCAGTAAAATGAATGGATAGATAGGTGAAATGATGGATTGGAAGGGTGGATAAATGGATAGATAATTAAATGGGTGTATGGATGATGTATGGATGGATTGGAAGGGCAGATAAATAGATGGATACGTGAATGGGTTTATGGATGGATGGATGCTTGAAAAGATAACAGAATACCTAAACACATAATTGGATAGATGGAAGGATGGAAGGACACATCATTTGATGGAAAGGCAGTGGAAGGATTGAATAACAGGCAAATAAACGGATAGCAGCCATAGTTGGATTGGATTGGATGGATGGATGGATGGATGGATAGAATATGCATATATTATTGTAAGGGCAGTTAAATGAATAGATAATTGAATGAACAGATAGATAGATGGATGAGAGCTCAGATGGACGAGTGTGCCGAAAGACATGAATAAAGATTTAGAGAAATGCATAAATGGATGGATGGATGAATGGATGGATGGAATGGACAAAAAGATGCATGTTTAACAGTGAGAAATAGGAAGATTGATGGATTGACGGAAGAGTATATTGATGGATGGATGGATCATACACACACACACACACACACACACACACACACACACACACACACACACACACACACACACACACACACACACACACACACACACACACACACACACACACACACATATATATAAAAGAAAAGAATGAGTGAGATGAATGAACAACAGGTGGAAATGAAAATCATACGCAGCATGGATGGATAGAATAACCGGATGAACAGAAGCGAGAAATGGAAGGAAGCTCTATAAAAAGAAGGGAAAAAAGAAAGAATTGTAATATTAATTATACTCGTTTAAAGCCTCCGTGGTGGATATTTTATTTATTAAAAGAGTCGATTGAAAAAGTCTGCGTTGAAGGCCGACTTCTCCTGAGCCGTGTCCTCCTGCTGAGCCTGTAGTGATGAACAGATTTTACACTTCCTTTACGAGCTTATTACACATCCAGACATCTCGGGTGGGTTTTTTTTTTCTTTCTTTCTTTCTTCCCTCTCTTCTTTCACACATTTCTGTTGTTTCTGTATCTGCAATCCTGATTCACTTAAGGCCTTTATCTATATATATATTTATTTATTTATTTATTTATTTATTTGGAATGTGACAGTGTGTTCGGGTCTGAAAAGTGTTAAGCGATGTTTCCGTCCCGGTCCCGAAGCCGGAAAAAGACGACGTGTTTGTTCTCCGCCTTCGCCGGCGCCGACAATAGCGGGTGTTATAAAAGCCCTGGAAGGCATGGAATAATTCAAGTGCACAATGTCAGTACATTATACCTTCATGCTTTACACCACTCCATCTTGTCCTGTATTTCCTGCGGTGATATTGATGGACGGACGCCGGAGAAAATTGAAAGGTAAAAAAAAAATCTTTTTTTTTTCCCTTTTTTTTGAAGAAAGACACCTCAAATTCACCGGGGTAGTGGTGGTGGTTACGATATCGGAAGTATAGATACGGATTAACGGATAGAAAAAGAAAAGAAAGAGTGAAATAAAGCAGTAGGTTGCAGGTGGATTGATGAATGGATGAAGGTGAGATGAAAGGGCGGAATGGATGGGTGAGTGGAGAAGGATGGGTAGGGGTTTGGAGATGGAGGAATGGATGGGAAGGGCAGGCGGATAGAGGGATAAAATGGTTGGAGTGGCAGATGAATGGTGGATTGAGGATGCAAGAAGAATGGCAGAGGAATATGTGAAAATATGGAAGATGGATCATTGGAGGAAAGATTGCATGCATGGATGGATGGATAAATGGTTGTTTGGATGGATGGATGATGGAGAGATTGGTTATGTGGGTAGAAGGTCTGATATACAGAAAGACATGAATATGGGTGGAGGAATGAGTGGATGAAGGGATGTAAAAATGGTTATAAATTGACCAGAAGATGGATGGATGGATGGATGGATGGATGATGGAGAGATTGGTTATAAGTGAGTAGAAGGTCTGATATACAGAAAGACATGAATATGGGTGGAGGAATGAGTGGATGAAGGGATGTAAAAACGGATATAAATTGACCAGAAGATGGATGGATAAATGAATGAATAGATGTAAAAATGGATATAAATGTGGATAGATGGATAGACAGATGAAAAGTTAAAGATAAATAAAAAGGTAAGATAAATAAAAAGATAAAAAGGGTGCTGGATATATACACAGGATGTTTCGATATCCGGTTGGCAGAATAATAGTGGAGCCAAAAAAGAAAGGATGAGCAAATGGATGGATAAATGGACGCATTAAAGGGGAAATGGGTAAATATGGATGAGTGCCAGATGTATAATTGCACTCGGATTGGCTTTGTGGGGGCCGAGGGACTGACAAAGAAAGAATCCGATGGATTGATGAACAGTAGAGGGGTAGAGATGGATGGATGGATGGATGGATGGATTGGTGAAAGGGCAGATGGATACAGTGGTGCAGAAAATGTTGACAGCCAATTAGAGAGAAAGGTGAAGGTATAGATTCTGGGGACGGATAAACAGGTGGACGAATGAGAGGATGGAATGTAAATTGATGGGCAGATAAATAGAAAGAAAAATAAAAGGTTTAAGAATGGAGTGAAGGTAGACGAGTGTGCAGTACAATTGGAGATGGAAGGATGGATTGGAGAATGGATGAATGGAGGGGAATTGATGGAAAATGGATGAGTCGAAGGAGGGAACAATACAGATCGATCCATCTGGATGGATGGAGATATTGTCTATAAATGTAGATGCAGATGGAGGGATACAGAAGGATAAATAAAAATATAAATAGATGGACGGTGTATAATTGGAGAATTAATTAATAAATACACAGATGGATGGATGGATGGATGGATGGGTTTTTGGAGGATGGATGGAGAGTCTAGAAGGTAATTTGGTAGGTTTAAATAGACTGAAACGATCAATTCTACTTGTTGATGGAAGGATAGAGGGATTAACAGGTGGATAGATTAGAGAATAAATGAATGGATGGAGGTGCAGATTAACTTATCAGTAGATAGACGAAGGATGAGTGGAGGAATAAACCGATATGTAAAGATATGCATATGGATGGATAGATGTATTAATAAATGAAAGTGTAGATAGATGGATGGATGGGTGGATAAGTAGATGGATGCACAGATGGATAGTTGATGAGGAAAGATTGATTTAGATGGACTGATTGATAGATGGATGAGTTGATGGATGGTTAGACGGATAGAAAAAATGTCTACTGAGATGAATTAATGTATAGATTAGTAGATGGATGGATAGATAGATGATTAATAGATAGATGAGTACATGGATGGATAGATAGATGGATGGATAGATAGATGGATTAATGAATAGATGAGTAGATGGATGGGTGGATGGATTAATGGATTGATGAGTAGATGAATGGAAGGATGGATAGATGGATTTTGGATAGATGAGTAGATGGATAGATAGATGGAATAATGGAAAGATCAGTATATGGATGGATAGATGTATAGATAGATGGAATAATGGATAGAGAGATGGATTCATGGATAGACGAGTAGATGGATGGATAGATAGATTTATGGATAGATTAGTAGATGGATGGATAGATAGATGGAATAATGGATAGATCAGTAGATGGATGGATAGATGGAATAATGGATAGATCAGTAGATGGATGGATAGATTGATAGATAGATGTATTAATGAATAGATGAATAGATAGATGGATTAATGGATAGATCAGTAGATGGATATATAGATGGATTAATGGATAGATGAGTAGATGGATAGATAGATGGAATGATGGATAGATGAGTAGATGGATGGATAGATAGATGGAATAATGGATAGATGAGTAGATGGATGGATAGATTGGATAGATAGATGTATTAATGTATAGATGAATAGATAGATAGATAGATGAGAGATAGATGGATAGATAGATAGATAGATAGATAGATAGATAGATAGATAGATAGATAGATAGATAGATAGATAGATAGATAGATAGATAGATAGATATATATTGGATGGATAGATTAGTAGATGGATAGATGATAGATAGATGGAATAATGGATAGATCAGTAGATGGATGGATAGATTGAGAGATAGATGTATTAATGGATAGATGATAGATAGATAGATAGATGATAGATAGATAGATGGATAGATCAGTAGATGGATATATAGATGGATTATTGGATAGATGAGTAGATGGATGGATAGATGGAATATGGATAGATGAGTAGATGGATGGATAGATAGATGGAATAATGGATAGATGAGTAGATGGATGGATATATTGGATAGATAGTTGTATTAATGGATATATGAATAGATAGATTGATAGATAGATGGATTAATGGATAGATGAGTAGATGAGTAAATAGATAGATAGATAGATAGATAGATAGATAGATAGAATAATGGATAGATCAGTAGATGGATGGATAGATTTATAGATAGATGTATTAATGGATAGATGAATAGATAGACGGATAGATAGATGGATTAATGGGTAGATCAGTAGATGGATGGATAGATGAATAGATAGATGGATTAATGGATAGATCAGCAGATGGATGGACTAGTGGATAGATCATGGATAGGATGGATGGATAGGATAGATGGATGGATAGATAGAATGATAGATAGATGAGATGGATTAATGGAGAGATGAGTAGATGGATGGATTAGTGGATAGATCAGTAGATGGATGGATAGATGTATAGATAGATGGATTAATGGATAGATCAGTAGATGGATGGATAGATGAATAGATAGATGGATTAATGGAGAGATGAGTAGATGGATGGATAGATAGACGGACGGATAGATGGATGGATGGATGGATGGATGGATGGATGGATGGATGGAAAAGTAAAAGGTATATGAAGACACTGTGCTGGAGGTCGATGGGACTCTAGTGGCAAAAAAAACCCTGAAATGCCTTTAGTCCAAACACTAGTTGCTCTGCCACACACACACACACACACACACACACACACACACACACACACACACACACACACACACACACACACACACACACACACACACACACACACACACACAAACATTATGAATGTGCTCCATAAACCCACACCCAGAGAGAGCAGTAAAAACAGGCCAGTGTGTTTGCACATTATGGCTATCTGGCGTCGGCCACGAGAACTTGTTCCTCCGATGTCCCATGAGGCCGAGCAACCTTGGGTTTACATTCAATTTCTCTCCTCCCTTCATATTCCTCTTCTCCACGACATTTCCCCCAAGACCTCCATGCATAATTGAAGCGGGTAAAAATAAAATAAATAAAATGCCACTCGGAACGGCGGGAGAATTCGTCCCACTTGTGTGAGACGCTCGGCGTCGTTTCGGCAGGTCGAGCGAGACAAAACGGCGCCGGTGAGACGGGGCGTGTTCGGGAGGACACGGATAATTTAGCAAGGCCGACATTATTAAGTGTGAGAGGTGATTTTCACCCAGAGAGACGGAATGCAGTGAGACAAGCAGTGTGGCGGTGGTGAGACACAAAGGATTAAGTGAGACAAGCAGCGCAGAGGGAATGTTTACTGACGGAGAGAAAAGTAGACAGGAAGTAGACCTGCATGGACTGAGACAGGGAAGGGAGTAGAAAAAGTGGGTGGTGAGACAGGTAGTGTTAAGATGGCAAATAGTGAGACAGGCATTATGGGGTAGGACAGTGTGTGTGGTGAGACAAGTGGTGTTAAGATGGCAAATAGTGAGACAGGCATTATGGGGTAGGACAGTGTGTGTAGTGAGACAGGTGGTATTCAGTAAGATGCCAAATAGTGAGACAGGCATTATGGGGTAGGACAGTGTATGTGGTGAGACAAGTAGTGTTAAGATGGCAAATAGTGAGACAGGCATTATGGGGTAGGACAGTGGGTGGTGAGACAGGTGATGTGTAGTAAGAGGCTAAATAGTGAGACAGGCATTATGGGATAGGACAGTGTGTAGTGAGACAAATGGTATTCAGTAAGATGCCAAATTGTGAGACAGACATTATAGGGGTATTCAGTGGTATTCAGTAAGATGCCAAATAGTGAGACAGGCATTATGGGGTAGGACAGTGTGTGTGGTGAGACAAGTGGTGTTAAGATGGCAAATAGTGAGACAGGCATTATGGGGTAGGACAGTGTGTGTGGTGAGACAGGTGATGTGTAGTAAGAGGCTAAATAGTGAGACAGGCATTATGTGATAGAACAGTGTGTGGTGAGACCGGTGGTATTCAGTAAGATGCCAAATTGTGAGACAGGCATTATGAGGTAGGACAGTGTGTGGTGAGACAGGTGTTTTATAAAATGCCAAATAGTGAGACAAGCATTATGGGGTAGGACGTGTGTGTGTGTGTGGTGAGACCGGTGGTATTCAGTAAGATGCCAAATTGTGAGACAGACATTATAGGGGTAGGACAGTGTGTGGTGAGACAGGCGTTTCATAAAATGTGAAACAGTGAGACAGGTATTATGGTGTAGGACAGTGTGTGGTGAGACAGGTGTTTCTTAAAATGCCAAATAGTGAGGCAGGCATTATGGTGTAGGACAGTGTGTGTGGTGAGACAGGTGTTTCATAAATTGCCAAATAGTGAGACAGGCATTATGGTGTAGGACAGTGTGTGGTGAGACAGGTGTTTCATAAAATGCCAAATAGTGAGACAGGCATTATGGTGTAGGACAGTGTGTGGTGAGACAGGTGATGTGTAGTAAGAGGCTAAATAGTGAGCCAGACTATATGAAGTAGGACAGTGTGTGGTGAGACAGGTGTTTAGTAAGATCCCCATTAGTGAGACTGGAAGCATAACGCTATGTGGTAAGACAAGTAGCGTGTCATAAGATGCCAAATAGTGAGACAGGAGGCATCAAATAGGCCACTGCAAGACATTAAGATGCCAAATAACGAGACAGATGGGGAACAGTAAGACAGCATGCAGTGAGACAGCAGACAGTGAGACACATCTGCCTTACTGGAAAAGCCAGCGGCGGCGTTTTTTTTTGTTTTTTGGCGGCTGTGCAGCTCGCATGCTAAACCCTAGCGCTGACGCTAACCACAATGAATTAGCGGGTCGTTTTGCTTGCGGGGAAACGTAGCGTGTGTAGAATCGACTGTGGATCGCGTCAAGCTCAATAACACGTGGAAGGTGGCTAAAAAGACAGGAGAACTATGAAGAACGAGGGGAAAAGATTGTACTGGGACTCAAGAAGTCTAAGGGGACGACGAATCACAAGGTCAATAAGAACACGTGACATCATCAAATTAACCAGCACCCGACTCCTGTCGATGTGCTGAGCGTTTAGACATGTCACATGACCCGGTTATGTGACACCATATGACAGTCATATGATCGTGACCTACTCCATCTCACCTACGAGTGGATATGTCACATGTGCATGTCGGGCCAAATTTCCCCATTCATTCTCTATGGGGCCGGAATGTCATGGATTTCCCGAAATTCCGAACGTATGTGGGAGGTGTATGATGGTGATCCACTCCGGACCCCCTACGAGTGGATTTGCCATATGTGCATGTCGGACGCTCACAGGCTCGAACTGTGAGGCACCAAATTTCAACCCCATTCATTTTCTATGGGAAAAAATTCCCGATTTTTGGCCCCGGGTTCGGAATTGAACCCGGGGCAAAAGGGCAAAAGTTGAGCACTGGGAATTGAAGAGGGTAAGAGTCAAGGGGGTAGGAAAACTAGCAAACTTGAAAACAAGGGCACTAATAAAGCAAGTAAACAAACAGAAAAGTGGAGACACTAGGGAAACAAGAGAATTGTAAAATAAGGTGACTAGAAATCAAGGAATCCAGGAAGTAGGGGGCGGGGGGGTCGCTTTGGGAAACTTGGAAACAAGGGCTGCAATAAAGCAAGTACACTAGAAAACAAGGTGACTAGACGTAAAAAATAAGGGGTGTGAAAAAAGTGAATACACTCGGAAGGGGTCTATGGAAGAAGGGGTCTATGGAAGAAGGGGTCTATGGAAGAAGGGGACTATGGAAGAAGGGGTCTATGGACGAAGGGGTCTATGGAAGAAGGGGTCTATGGACGAAGGGGTCTATGGAAGAAGGGGTCTATGGATGAAGGGGATATGGGGTCTATGGACGAAGGGGTCTATGGAAGAAGGGGTCTATGGAAGAAGGGGTCTATGGACTTATTCTTTTTCTTTCTTTCTTTCCTTTTACAGCTCTTTCTTTCTTTCTTTCTTTCTTTCTTTCCTTGATGTTCCCTTTCTTTCTTTCTTTCTTTCCTTGAGCTTTATTGATAGTATTCTTCTTTCTTCGATTATTTCTTCATCGTTATTTATCTTTCTTCTCTTTCTTTCTTTATTTATTCTCCTTATCAATGATCTTCTTTCTTATATTTATCGTATGTTCTTTCTTTCTTTCTTTCTTTAGTTTTTCTTCTTGCTCCTTCTGTCTTTCTTTAGTTCTTATCTTATTAGGTGATTTATTTCTTTATTTCCTTAATTCTTTATGATTCTCCTTATCTTTCTTTCTTCTCTTTCTTCTTTCTTTCTGTTCTTTATTTTTCTTTGTTCAGATTTCTTCCTCCCAACCCTCATATCTTTCTTTCTCTCTTTCTTTCTTTCTTTCTTTCTTTCTTTCTTTCTTCCTTATGTTACTTTGTTCTAACCTCATACCTCTGTCTTTTTTTTTTTTCTTTCTTTCTTTCTTCTTTCTTCATCCTTACCGCTTACCCATGATTACCTCCCTCGACCCCAACGTATATGATCGGAAATAAACAACAACAAGGGGACGAATAAATAACTAAAAAAGGAGCTGAAAGAAGGGCGCTAGAAAAAGAGGTAGAGTGTAAACAGTAGTGCGAGTCACATGACCCCACGTTTAGCACGTTACAGCTTTAGCGTCTCTCCGATCCCCGTCTTGTTTTTCATCTGGCTTTTCCGAGGCAGAGTTTATCGAGTCAGACTCGCCCGCTGTGTTCATTAGCGTTCAGCTAGGAGAAAAAATTAGCACAACACACGAGTCATAAAGAGATGCGGGAGGAACGTGGGCGGCATTATTAACAACTCCGACTTCAAACTGAGAGCTAATTACACATTAGCTTTCCGCTAGTCACGCTTTTCCGTCAGCAGTTAGCAAGAAGCATGACGGCGTATGTAATCATAGTTAAACCCCGCCCTTTAAAATAATACCCTAGAGAAATATATAATATATAATATTACAATATATATAGATATTCATTCATTCATTCATTATCTTCTAGCGCTTTATCGATCTTCCCTCGGGTCACGGGGAGTTGTGTCCTATCCAGGAGTCTATGGGCATTAAGGCAGGATACACCCTGGATGGAATGCCAACCCATCACACACACACACACACACACACACACACACACACACACACTTCATACACTAGGGACAATTTTCAAGGTGCCAATCAACCTACCGTGCATGTTTTGGGACGGGGGAGGAAAACCGGAGAACCCGAGAAAAACCCCCTAGGCACGGGGAGAACATGCAAAATCCACACACACATGGCCGAGACGGGAATCGAACCCGACCCTGGTGGTGTGAAGGGCGAACGTGTAACCACTAAACCACCGTGCCCCTTTATATATATATATATATATATATATATATAATATATATATATATATATATATATTCACTTGTTCACTATGTTTTTATTTAGTATCTAGGGTGTGCCTATATAGTGTGATTTGGGACACATCCATTGTTACCAAATAATGGTATTTACTACTATGTAGTGATTAAGAGCTTGTGGTTTGGGACACAGCCACCGTGGTCTAATGAGGTGTTTATGTGGACTATATAGTTAATAAGGTGTGCGGTTTGGGACACAGCCGCAGCGATCAAATAACGGTATTTACGAGGACTGTATAGTTAATAAGGTGTGTGGTTTGGGATACGGCCTCAGTGGTGCGATGAGGCGTTTATGTGGACTGTGTAGTTAATGAGGCGTGTGGTTTGGGACACGCCCGCATCGCTGGGTATGTTGGGCGTTTGGGACGCAGCATAGGGGATGGATGGAGGTGTCATGCGTAGTGTATGTTTGTGAATCGGGCACACCCTTTTCACTATTTAGGCTACGGAGACACCCTTGTTAGTGTCCCTTGCTCACTATATTGGCCAGCGTCGTTGTTTGGTCCACGGTGGGCGCGTCCCAAACCACATGATTAGGCGGCAGTGTGAGTATAAAATGAATGGAAAAATAAATTGAATAGCACCGAGGGCAAGCGCAATGTGAAAATGAGTGCTGATAAAAGTGTGAAAAATGACTCGTCTTCACACACTGGGGAGTGTGTGTGTGTGTGTGTGTGTGTGTGTGTGTGTGTGTGTGTGTGTGGTGTGTGTGTGTGTGCAGTGGGACACAGGTAATTAATTTCTCAAGGTCAATTACTTTAAAGTCACATGATGAAGGGAATTCGCTGCACAGACTCGGAGGAGCTCTTGTGACTCCGCCCACTCCAAAAGGGGTGTGGCTTTGTCTAAAAAGTGTAACCGATATGCAAATATGCAAAATACTAGCCCCTCCCACACACACTGCTTATTATTCACGCACCAATTCAGGGCCGCCTTATGATGTCATAACGTTACAGCAGCCGGCCAATCAGCAAGCCTCTTCCTTTCTTTCTCTTTCTTTCTTATGATTGTGTTTTTTCTTTCGTCTTTTTCTTTTTTCTTTTTTTATCTTGTCTTCTTACATAGTATCGTATCTTTATTCTTTCTTCTCCTTCCTTCAGCCAGATGTATTTTCTTTCTGTTTCTTCTTTCTTTCAGCCTAGCGTATGTTGTTTCTTTCGTTTCTTATGATGGTTTTGTTTACTCTTCCTCAAAACCAAAATATGTATTCTTTAGTTCTCTCTTTTTCTCTTTACTTCTTAAGCCGTAGAGTATTTCTTTATATCTTTCTTCTTCTTTCTTTCGTTCCTCAGAATTATCGTATGTTCATTATTCTCTTTCTTTCCGTCCGTCAGCTATGGTATTTCATTTTTCTTTCTTTCTTTCTTTCCTTCCTTCAGCCATATTGTATGTTCTTTCTTTCTTTCTTTCTTTCCTTCCTTCAGCCATATCGTATGTTCTTTCTTTCTTTCTTCTTTTTACTTGAATTCAGCCTATCAATGTTCTTTCTTTCTTTCTTCTGTCTCTTTCTAATGATCATAGGTTCTTTCTTCTGGTCTCTTATGATGTGTTTTTTGTTTACTGTCTTCCTCCCAACCCTATATCTTTCTTTCTTTCTTTCTTTCTTTCTTCCTTTCTTTCTTTCTTCATCCTTATCCTCTTACCCATGATTACCTCCCTGCGATCCCCACCGCGGCGGTCAGTGTATGGGGTATTAAAGTGCCTTTCTATAGTTACAGTTTTCTGCGTTGACGGAAGTGTACTGTACCGACTGTTGAACAGCGTGTGTAATCATCAAATGCACCATATGCGCCAGTGGACGAGAGAGGGAAAAAAAGGAGAGGAAAAAAAAGGGACCTCGGCGCTCCGGGTGGGTTTTGACAAATTAGCCGGTATTTTTATGCGCGCTGGAATATTGTTATAAATCGATGGAACATCTCGGAGCAGGAGGACGCTGAGCTCGCGTTACCCGCGCGTCCACGTATCGACCCGCTAATTCTCCCAAGGAATATCGCGCCGTCCTCGTCAATTAGCCTCGTTCAGCCTGAGGAGATTCGCCCCGAACGCCACGTCTGGCCTCGGCTAATGTCAGTCCGTCGCACTACACCGCGCGATTATTAGCCGACGAGCTATTAGCATGTGTTTACGTTTATTGTTAGCGATTATATTGATATATTTACGTATATTTCGCTAGCTAGCTTACGTATATTTCTAGCTAGCGTAAGAGCTAGCGGTCATGCTGTAAGTGGAATTGTTTACTTGTTTGGACGTGTCATTTCCTGTCATGTGACGACACCAGGGCGACCGGAATATTTCGGAATATTCCGGAATATTGTACAGCGCGGGAGTGTGTTAGCCGCGTGCTAGTCTGTCAGAAAGGGCGTTTCTGCTAATACAGACATCCGCTGGCTGACAGGACGACTCAGTGTGATGATGGAGAGATCTGACGGAGAGATAGAGAGAGAGAGGGAGAGAAGGAGAGAGAGGAGAGAAAATGATCAGCAGATGTGGAGAGAAAAGAGTGGAAAACAGAGAGAGAGAGAGAGAGACGAGTGAAACATGGCTTTCTCTCCTTCCATTTCTCTCTGTCTTTCACCATCTGTCTTTCTCTCTCTCTCTCTCTCTCTCTGTTTTCTCACCTATTTCATTTTACTCGCTCTGTCTCTTACTCTGTTTGTCCTTCTTTCTCTGTTTGTCGTTCAAGTCTTTCTCTCACTCTCTTTCTTTACTCATTCCCTTTCTCGCTCTCTCTCTCACATTCTCCCTTTCTCTGTTTTTTCACTCTTTCATTTTTCTCGCTCTGCCTCTTTCTCTGTGTTTGTCCTTCTTCCTCTGTTTGTCGTTCTTTCTCCCTCTCTCTTTCTCGCTCTCTCTCTCTTTACTTCGCTTAGTTGGCTATCTCTATATGCTATATTTATCCCTATCTCGGTTTTTCACTCTTTCACTTTTTTACTCGATCTACTCTTTCTCTTTGCTGTCCTTCTTCCTGTTTGGAGTTCTACTCTTTCTACTCAACTCTCTTTCTCCCTTTCTCTCTTTCTTGCTCTCTCTCTCTTTCTCGCTCTCTCTCGCTTTCTCTCTCTCTCTCTCTCTCTCTTCTCTGTTTTTCACTCTTTCATTTTACTCACTCTGTCTCTTTCTGTGTTTGTCCTTCTTCCTCTGTTTGTAGTTCACTCTTTCTCTCACTCTTTTTCTTTACTCCTTCCTTTTCTCTCACTCTATCTATCTCTCCTCTTTCTCCCTCTATTTATCTCTAATCTCTCTCTCTCTCTCTGTTTTCACTCTTTCATTTTTCTCGCTCTCTTTTCTCTGTGTTTGTCCTTCTTCCTCTGTTTGTCGTTCTCTCTTTCTCTCATTCTTTTTCTTTACTCATTCTCTTTCATCTCGCTTTCTCTCTCTCTCTCTCTCATTCTCCATCTCTCTGTTTTTCACTCTCATTTTTCCACGCTCTGTCTCTTTCTATGTGTTTGTCCTTCTTCCCCTGTTTGTGGTTCACTCTTTCTCTCACTCTCTTTACTCATTATTTTTCTACCTCTCTCTCTCTTTCTCTCATTCTTCCTCTCTCTGTCTGCTTTTCCCTATATCATTCACTCTCTCTTTCACTTGTTCTTGCTATGACTGTTATGACTGTTCCTCTTTCTGTTTGTCATTCACTTTCACTCACTCTTTCTTTTTATTCACTCGTTCTCGTTCTCTCTACTGGTCCCTCTCTCTTGTGCTCTCTACCTCTCTTCCTCTCTCTCGTTCTCCCTCTGTGTCTGTTTGTTACTCTCGCTCTTTTACTCATTGTCTTGCTCAATGTCTGCCCTTCTTTTTCTATTTGTCATTCACTCTTTCGCTCACTCTCTTTTTATTCGTTCTCTCTTTCTCTCTTGCTCTGTCTCTCTTTCACTCATTCTTGCTTCTACTGTTCCTCTTTCTGTTTGTCGTTTTCTTTCTGTTTGTTGTTCACTTTCATTCACTTTTTCTTTTTATTGACTCGTTCTCTTTCTCTCTCTCTCTCTCTCATTCAGTCCTTTGTCTGTCATTCACTTTCTTTCTTTTTACTCGTTCTCTTTCTCTCTACTAGTCTCTCTATCTCTGTCTCATTCTTTCTCTGTCTTTTAGTGAGCGTCTCTTCTCTGTATCTATCCCTCTTTCTGTTAGTTGTTCATGCGTTCACTCTTTCTTTTTTTACTCTCGACCAGTCTCTCTCTCTCTCTCTCTCTCTCTCTCTCCATCTCTCTTGTCTCCTGGTCAATTATCGCCATAGTGACAAGAAAACTTCATAACGTTATTCGTTAGTCCATTTCTTCGTTAAAACATTTCTTCGTTAACACATTTCTTCGTTAAAACATTTCTTCGTTAACACATTTCTTCGTTAACACATTTCTTCGTTAAAACATTTCTTCGTTAACACATTTCTTCGTTAACACATTTCTTCGTTAAAACATTTCTTCGTTAAAACATTTCTTCGTTAAAGCATTTCTTCGTTAAAGCATTTCTTCGTTAAAGCATTTCTTCGTTAAAACATTTCTTCGTTAAAACATTTCTTCGTTAAAACGTTTCTTCATTAACACATTTCTTCGTTAAAACATTTCTTCGTTAACACATTTCTTCGTTAGTTGATTACGAAGTTGAAGTTAGATTAATCCTTTAATCCATTTCTTATCACGTTTATTTACGAACGTGTTTATTGTTTACTAAACTAGTTAGTATTTACGTCAGAAGCGCATCGTTGTTTGTTGGTATGTTTTTGTCGTTGTGTGTTAGCGACGTGTGTGTGGATCGCACGCAGCTGGACGGCGGCCGAACGGAGCGCGTCGTCATTTTCACGCTCGCGTCCAGGCGGGAATTGCGTCCGTCGGCTGCTGACTGTTCAATTTCACGCTCGCGAAGCGCGGAGATAAACGGCTAAAAACACGTGACAGGGGGCGGAGTTAACGAGCGGAGAGAGAGCGTGATCGATGGCTTCGCTTCGGACGAGTGCGATGTGTTCCAGCTAACCATGTCACTACAGCGCTCATAACACCTGTCTGTCTGCTCCATCTGTCTGTCCTCTCTCTCCTCTTTTATCTGTCTGTCCTCTCTCTCCTCTTTTATCTGTCTGTCCTCTCTCTCCTCTTTTATCTGTCTGTCCTCTCCTCTCTTTTATCTGTCTGTCCTCTCTCCTCTTTTATCTGTCTGTCCTCTCTCTCCTCTTTTATCTGTCTGTTTTCTCTCTCCTCTTTTATCTGTCTGTCCTCTCTCTCCTCTTTTATCTGTCTGTCCTCACTCCTTTTTTATCTGTCTGTCCTCTCCTCTCTTTTATCTGTCTATTCTTTTATATCTGTCTATTCTCTCCTCTTGTATCTGTCTGTCCTCTCTTCTTTTATATCTGTCTATCCTCTCTTCTCTTTTATCTGTCTGTCCTCTCTCCTCTTTTATCTGTCTGTCCTCTCCTCTTTTATCTGTCTATTCTCTCCTCTTTTATCTGTATATCCTCTCTCTTCTCTTTTATCTGCCTATTGTCTCTCCTCTTTTTTCTGTCTATTTTATATCTGTCTATTCTCTCTTTCCTTTTATTTGTCTATTCTTATATATCTGTCTATCCTCTCTTCTCTTTTATATGTCTATTCATTTATATCTGTCTATCCTCTCCTCTTCTATCTGTATATCCTCTCTTCTCTTTTATCTGTCTATTATCTATTATGTATTATATGTCCTCTCCTCTTTTATATCTGTCTACCCTCTCTTCTATTTTATTTGTCTATTC
>JACRUU010000029.1:47500-62500 GCA_030449085.1 Kryptopterus vitreolus | reverse complement strand
ATGGATGGATGGATGGAAGAATGGATGAACAGAGGGATGGATGTCCCGACTGCTGAAGTAAAAATGAATTAATAAGAGAAAAAGAAAGTGATAAAATAGATAGAAAAAAGAAAAAAGAGCAGTAAAGGAGAAAAAAAAGGAGGAAGAAGAAAAGACTGGTATTGTGTAAATAATGCAGGAAGCCTCTCTGTAGGAGGTTAAAGGTCTCGGTTGCATAAGTTAAAGGGCACGCGCTAACATGCTAGCATCGAGGACGTCGAGAGAGACGTAGAGAGAGACGGGAGACGGAGCTCGCCGGGCCCGCGGTCTCGCCGCAGCCTTTCGCTGAAATATTGATACCACGCGCTCATTAATGGTCGCCGTGTCCATATTTGATGTGGCTCTCATTACGAAGCGCTCCGGCAGCAGCTGCGCTTCAGACGAGTCGCCGTATTTCTCTCGGGGAAAAGCGAAGGAGACCTGCTGCGTCACGTCGCTTTACTAATCAATCACTCCCAGCACCTGGGAAGGGGGGGGGAACGGGGACGGGGACGGGGGGGCTGAGGGGTGGGGGGGCTAAAGGGGGGAATCGCTCCGTCTAACCGACTATCGATTATTACTCCAGACTGATCAATGACTCGGAGTAACGCAGCATTAGGATTCAAAGCGAGACGCCGCCGCCGAGGAGTTTACCGTTTTATTCTCTTAACTTCTTAAAGGAAGAACGGAAGGGAGGGAAGGATGAAATTAACGAAAGGAAAGAAGGATGTAATGAAAGATGGCAGAAAGGAGGAGAATTGGTAGGATGGAAGGAAACAGCGATGGAAGGAATGGAAAAGAAACAAAGATGGCAAATAGTTGAAGGATGGAATAATAAACTGTAGTTGATGGTGGCAAAGTAACATCCAGACGTTACCCAGAGTTCCCAGAAGAACAGCCAAGAGAAGAGTCACTCCAACTGCTTCTTTAGGGCTCCAAATGTCTTCTCTGAAGCTCCAAACTTGTTCTATGGGGCTCCAAACCGATCCTACAGGTCGCCAGACTGCTTCCAAACTTCTTTAGGGCTCCAGACTGCTTCCTTAGAGCTCCAAACTCATTCTATGAGTCTCCAAACTGCTTCTACAGGGATACAAACTGCTTCTATGGGCCTCCAAACTACTTCTATGGGGCACCAAACCTTTTCTACGGGGCTCCAAACCAATCCTGCAGGGTACCAGTCTGTTTCTTCCTTGCTGGGTACTTCCTACGGGGTCCAAACTGCTTCTACAGGGCTCCAAACCTCTTTAGAGCTCCAAACTGCTTCTACAGGGCTCCAAACTTATTCTTCGGGGCTCCAAACTGATCCTACAGGGCGCCAGACTGCTTCTATAGGGCTCCATCCTGCTTCTACAGGGTTCCAAATTGCTTCTACAGGGCTCCAAACTTTTTCTACGGGGCTCCACACCGATCCTACGGGGTCCAAACTGCTTCTACGAGACTCCAAACTGCTTCTACGGGGCTACAAACCGATCCTACAGGACGCCAGACTGCTTCTACAGGGTTTGAAATTACTTCTACAGGGCTCCAGACTTTTTCTATGAGGCTCCACACCGATCCTACGGGGCTCCAAACTGCTTCCTTAGGGCTACAAACTGCTTCTATGGGGCTCCAAACCAATCCTACAGGGGGATAAACCTTTTCTACAAGGCTCCAAACTTCTTCTACAGGGCTGCAAACGTTTCCCACAGGGCTACAAACTGCTTCTATGGGCCTCCAAACTACTTCTATGGGGCACCAAACCTTTTCTATGGGGCTCCAAACCAATCCTGCAGGGTACCAGTCTGTTTCTTCCTTGCTGGGTACTTCCTACGGGGTCCAAACTGCTTCTACAGGGCTCCAAACTTATTCTTCGGGGCTCCAAACCGATCCTACAGGGCGCCAGACTGCTTCTATAGGGCTCCATCCTGCTTCTACAGGGTTCCAAATTGCTTCTACAGGGCTCCAAACTTTTTCTACGGGGCTCCACACCGATCCTACGGGGTCCAAACTGCTTCTACGAGACTCCAAACTGCTTCTACGGGGCTACAAACCGATCCTACAGGACGCCAGACTGCTTCTACAGGGTTTGAAATTACTTCTACAGGGCTCCAGACTTTTTCTATGGGGCTCCACACCGATCCTACGGGGCTCCAAACTGCTTCCTTAGGGCTACAAACTGCTTCTATGGGGCTCCAAACCAATCCTACAGGGGGCCAAACTTCTTCTACACGGCTCCAAACTTCTTCTACAGGGCTGCAAACGTTTCCCACAGGGCTACAATGCCTTAACCACCGAGCTAGAGGGTTAAGGGCCTTGCTCAAATACCCAAGGATGGGAGCTTGGAGATACCGGGACTCGAACACATGACCTTCCGATTACTAGGCCGGCACCAATGAGTTACCCTGAGTTTTTATTATTTATGTACATTTATTAGTATATATATATATATATATATATATATATATATATATATATATATATATATATATATATATATATATATATATATATATATATATATATATATATATATATATATATATATATATATAAACCTCCAGAGACAAAATTGAATTAGATAAAAAAAAAAAATAAATCAAATAAATAAATAAAAAATAAATAAAATATATATATATATATATATATATATATATATATATATATTATATATATATATATATATATATATATATATATATATTAAATATTTATTATTATTTTTATGTATTTTTTATCTAATTCGATTTTGTCTCTGGAGGTTATTTAATCTCGAAGTATACATTATATCTGGCTATATTTTGACACCAGGGGTAATTTTTTCCGTGAGGGTATTTAACATCTAGTGGTATTTTACCCCTTTTTTTTATCTCTGATCTTTTATCTTTTATTTCCTGAGGGTATTTAAAATCACTATGTGTATTTTTTAATGTACGTCGGTGCTTAATCTCTTAATTGTAATGAATCTATTAAATACCTCCATAGGGTATTTCAGCTCAGAGAATATTTTACTCTAGAGAGCGTTTTAATCTCCGAGGGTTACTTTATCACCGGGGGGGGGGGGGGGGGGGGGGGGGTATTTTATTGTCCGAGGGTATTCGATATGATTAAGTTGTATTTTTTATCTCTGCTTAGTTTTTTTTCTGTTTTTGTTGTTGTTGTTCATTCATTCATCTTCTACCGCTTTATCCAATCTTCCCTCGGGTCACGGGGAGTCTGTGCCAGTCTATGGGCAGTAAGGCAGGATACACCCTGGATGGAATGCCAACCCATCGTAGGACACACACACACACACATTCATACACACATTCATACACTAGGGACAATTTTCCAAGGTTCCAATCAACCTACCGTGCATGCTTTTGGACCGGGGGAGGAAACCGGAGACCCCGGAGAAAAACCCCCTGAGCCACGGGGAGAACATGCAAACTCACATGGCCAAAAACGGGAATCGAACCCGGACCCTGGCGGTGTGAGGCGAACGTACTAAACCACCGTGCCCCTGTTGTTGTTTTTTTAAATCTATGATACTATGAAGTGCATTTCTTTACAGGGTATTTGCTCTCTAAAGGGTATCTTCTATCCCTGCTGGTATTTTATCATAGATTGGGGGTATTTTATCTCAGAAAGTATTTATTCCTCCTTCATGTTTTCTCTGCCTCTCATTTCCAATAATGATATTCATGTGAAGGCAGCCTAGACAGGCAGCATTTTAGACTGAATCCCAAATGAGATACAGCCGAAGTTCATTTAAGTCTAGGAATCAGACGAGCGCTTTTCCAGGTAGGTAAATATTTATTATTTATTTATTTTGTTCAAATAAAAAAATCCGGCCCGGAATCTAAAACCCAGATGAAATGTCAAGCGGCTGTGGGTGTGTATTCCTGGCACTTGTCCTGGTTCCTTGGCACAGACGGAGCCTCGGTCCCTCCCACCGAGAGACTGTTAATTACAGAGGCTGCAGGATGGAGCAGATTGGAGGACGGAGTGAGGGATGGGGCGCGACGGGACGCGGCGGACGACAGAGCGGCTCGGGTTGACTCAGAGCCATGCTGGCGAAAGCGCCGTTCTCTCCCCCCATCCTCGTATTTGCCAGCAAGCTTGGCTCCGGGGTCATGTGATTCAGGCGCTGGGCTGGACGGGGGCTTGTGATGGCATCTGTGGCAGAAAGTTCTGAAACTGGAGTTTTTTTCCGAACGAGACGAGCTGCTTTATTTCATTCCCCGGCCTGGCCAGAGGGAGGGACAAGGGTACAAAAAGTCACCAAATGCTACGAAGTGCGCACTTCTCTCCACTGTCTCACTGGCTCTGGCGACCTACCTACCTACCTAGGAGAAGCTGGGATGATAAGGATGGGGAGGATAAGAAAGATGAGGAAAATGAGGATGGGGAGTAGGAGGAGGGGGAGGGTGATAAATATGAGGGGCGATAAGGGAGATGCAGGGATGAGAAATATGAGGTGGATGATGGGGTGGATGAGTGGATGAAGATGGGGTGGATGAGAAAGGTGAGGATGGATGGATGAGAAAGATGAGGATGAGTGGATGAGGAAGATGAGGGTGAGTGGATGAGGAAAATGAGGATGAGTGGATGAGGAAGATGAGGATGGAGTGGATGAGAAAGATGAGGATGAGTGGATGAGAAAGATGAGGATGAGTGGATGAGGAAGATGAGGATGAGTGGATGAGGAAGATTAGGATGGAGTGGATGAGAAAGATGAGGATGAGTGGATGAGAAAGATGAGGATGAGTGGATGAGGAAGATGAGGATGAGTGGATGAGGATCAGTGGATGAGGAAGATGAGGATGAGTGGATGAGGACGATGGGGATTAGTGGATGAGGATGATGAGGATGGGTGGAAGTGGAAGATGGAGATGAGTTGATGAGGATGAAGAGGATGAGTGGATGAGGAAGATGAGGATGGAGTGGATGAGGAAGATGAGGATGAGTGGGTGAGGAAGATGTGGATGAGAAAGATGAGGATGAGTGGATGAGGAAGATGAGGATGGAGTGGATGATGATGAGGATGAGTGGATGAGGATGAGTGGATGAGGAAGATGAGGATGAGTGGATGAGGAAGATGGGGATGAGTGGATGAGGAAGATGAGGATGGAGTGGATTAGGAAAATGAGGATGAGTGTATGAGGAAGATGAGGATGAGTGGATGAGGAAGATGAGCATGGATGGATGGATGAGGATGGGGTAGATGAGTGTATGAGGATGTGGTAGATGAGGATGAGGGGATGAGGATGGGATGGATGAGGAAGATGAGGATGAATGGATGAGGATAGGGTTGATGAGGATGGATGAAGATGAGTGGATGAGGAAGATGAGGATGGAGTGGATGAGGAAGATGAGGATCAGTGGACGAGGATCAGTGGATGAGGAAGATAATGATGGTGTAGATGAGTGGACGAGGAAGATGAGGATGGAGTGGATGAGGATCAGGGGATGAGGAAGATAAGGATGGTGTAGATGAGTGGATGAGGATAGGGTTGATGAGGATGGATGAAGATGATTGGATGAGGAAGATGAGGATCAGTGGATGAGGAAGATAAGGATGGTGTAGATGAGTGAATGAGGAGGATGAGTGGATGAGGAAGATGAGGATGGAGTGGATAAGGATCAGGGGATGAGGAAGGTAAGGATGGTGTAGATGAGTGGATGGGAAAGAGGATGATGAGGATGGGGTGGATGATGAGGATGAGGATCTATAGAAAATATTGGGGTGGATGAGGATGGATGGATGAGGAAGATGAGGATGGATGAGGATAGGTTGGAAGAGGATGGAGTGAATGAGGATGGGGTGGATGATGAAGATGAGGATGGGGTGGATGATGAAGAAGAGGATGGATGGATGAGAATGGGGTGGATGAGGAAGATGAGGATGGATGGATAAGGATGGGGAGTATAAGAAAGATGAGGAAGATGAGGATGGGGTGGATGATGAAGAAGAGGATGGATGGATGAGAATGGGGTGGATGATGAAGAAGATGAGGATGAGATGGGGTGGATGATAGGAATGGGGAGGATGAGAAAGATGAGGAAGATGAGGATGGGGTGGATGATGAAGATGAGGATGGATGGGTGAGGATGGGGTGGATGAGGAAGATGAGGATTGGGTGGATTAGAATGGGTGGGTGGGAAAGATGAGGAAGATGAAGATGGGGTGGATGGGTGGATGAGGGAGATTGAGGAAGATGAGGATGAGTGGATGAGGAAGATGAGGATGAGTGGATGAGGAAGATGAGGATGAGTGGATGAGGAAGATGAGGATGAGTGGATGGGAAATATTTCTTTCTACCTACCGACATTATTCTGCATTTAAATCTATATTTTCACGATAACTCCCTCGGTATTATCTCACTATGTCGCTCCCTATGTCGCTCCCTATGTCGTTCCCTATGTAGCTCCCTATGTCGTTCCCTATGTCGCTCCCTATGCCGTTCCCTATGTCGCTCCCTATGTCGTTCCCTATGTCGTTCCCTATGTCGTTCCCTATGTCGTTCCCTATGTCGTTCCCTATGTCGTTCCCTATGACGCTCCCTATGTCGTTCCCTATGTAGCTCCCTATGTCATGGCTTCTCTTCTCTCTCTCTCTCGCCTCTTTCTAACAGGTTTGACTGTATTACCATGGCAACCTCGCGCTTACTACACCGTCTCCTGCAGTGAAAGAGTATTTTATTTTCCCTTTTTAATCTAATTTGTATCCAATAGCGATCCTGTGACACCACTAACATCACTCCCGCTAATTGCTAACATACCGCCTGCTAACCGGGTTGGTATGAGATGTTGGAAGGAAACAGCGGCGGGACGCGGTGTGAAGTGACGCGGGTGTAGAGAGGCTGTAGCGTTTGATTTTAACGCCGCTGCTGTTCTAAGCGAGGCTGATTATCGCTAAACGCGTGGCAGAAGTCACTCGCTCTGGGGCGGGAAAATCATTTTCACCTTTCTACTATTAACTATATTTCTGCTGCAGTGATGTATTAGATTCACACACACACACACACACACACACACACACACACACACACACACACACACACACACGTTATGTACACATTCGGATGTTGCTACGTGACTAATACGGCTTCCACAAAGAAAGGTCGTAAACCCTGACGTGAGGATTTGTGGCGTGCGAGAGGCTTCAGACTACAGCTGGTGTGAGAAAGTGGAGAATGAGGAAGACAAGGAGGATATGCATGAGAAAGATAAGGATGTGGAAGATGAGGATGGGGAGGAAGATGGGAGGATGAGGATGATGAAGATGAGAAATATGGGGAAGATATGGATGAGGAATGATGAGGAGAGGAGGATGGAGAGGATGAGGAGTAGGAGGAAGAAGAATATGTGAGGATGGGGAACATGAAGCTGGGATGATGAGGGTGATGAGGATGAGCAATATGAGGAAGATAAGGATGAGGGTGGAGAGGAATAGGAAATGGAGGATGATAAATACAGGGATGGGGCCGATGAGGATGATGAAGATGGGAGGATGTGGATGGGGAAGATGGGAAAGAGGAAGATGAAGATGGGAAAGAGGAAGATGAGGATGGGAAAGTAAGATGAGGATAGGGGGGTGATAAGGGGAGATGCAGGGATGAGAAATATGAGGTGGATGAGGAAGATGAGGAGGGGTTGGATGAGGAAGATCGGGAAGATAAGGGTGGGGTGGATGAGGATGTATGGATGAGGATGGGGTGGATGGGAAAGAGGATGATGAGGATGGAGTGGATAAGGAAGATGAGGATGTATGGATGATAATGGGGTGGATGAGGATGGAGTGGATGAGGATGGGGTGGATGAGGAAGATGAGGATGGATGGATGAGGATAGGGTGGAAGAGGATGGAATGAATGAGGATGGGTTGGATGAGGAAGGTGAGGATGGATGAATGAGGATGGGGTGGAAGAGGATGGATGAGGATGGATGGATAAGGATGGGGAGGATAAGAAAGATGAGGAAGATGAGGATGGGGTGGATGATGAAGATGGTGATGGATGGATGAGAATGGGGTGGATGATGAAGATGATGATGGATGGGTGAGGATGGGGTGGATGATGAAGAAGAGGATGGATGGATGGATGAGAATGGGGTGGATGATGAAGATGATGATGGATGGGTGAGGATGGGGTGGATGATGAAGATGATGATGGATGGATGAGAATGGGGTGGATGATGAAGATGAGGATGGGTGGATGAGAATGGGGTGGATGATGAAGATGATGATGGATGGGTGAGGATGGGGTGGATGAT
This sequence comes from Kryptopterus vitreolus, assembly GCA_030449085.1. Lineage (NCBI taxonomy): Eukaryota > Metazoa > Chordata > Actinopteri > Siluriformes > Siluridae > Kryptopterus > Kryptopterus vitreolus. The sequence continues at coordinate 54,251 of JACRUU010000029.1, read as the reverse complement.
GAAGATGATGATGGATGGGGTGGATGATGAAGAAGAGGATGGATGGATGAGAATGGGGTGGATGATGAAGATGAGGAAGGATGGATGAGAATGGGGTGGATGATGAAGATGATGGATGGATGGATGAGAATGGGGTGGATGATGAAGATGATGATGGATGGGTGAGGATGGGGTGGATGATGAAGAAGAGGATGGATGGATGAGAATGGGGTGGATGATGAAGATGAGGAAGGATGGATGAGAATGGGGTGGATGATGAAGATGATGATGGATGGATGAGAATGGGGTGGATGATGAAGATGAGGATGGGTGGATGAGGAAGATTTATTTTAATTCTCTTTCTTTCTTTCTTTCTTTCTTTCTTTCTTTCTTTTTTCTTTCTTTCTACCTTTCTTTCTACCTTTATTTCTTTCTTCCTTCCTTCACAGCTTCATTTGTATCCCTTTACATCATTTCTGCCTTCCTGCTCCACAGCCCCTCCTACCCATCTTATTTTTCTTTTCTCTATTTTCCCTCTATCACTCCTTTCTTCCTTGATTTCTTTCTCCGTGGCGTTAGTTTTATTCTCATGGCGATGAAACAGCTCTCTCTCTCTCTCTCTCTCTCTCTCTCTCTCTCTCTCTCTCTCTCTCTCTCTCCTCTCTGACTCAGGATGTTGGAGTTGCACTTCTCTCTTCACCCCGACGCCACTCTTTGTGCCATTAGCCGATCTTTTGAAGTCGTGCGCTCTGTGGTCCGGCGAATAACAGCCGGCGAGGATCACGGCGGTCTCTGAAGACCGCCTTTTCCTCCGGTCCTCTCCCCCCCTCTGTCCGTCCGTCCGTCCTCTCCCTCGTCCTCCCATCCCTCCTTTCTGTAACGAGCAAAACAGAATCTGCATAATTGGCGGACGTCTGTGTGCACACAGCTGTCACTTCCTCCTCAGGTAATGAATCACTGCCTGCGTGTAAACAACAACCGGGGCGAGATGCGAGGATTTGGCAACCGCCGGCTCAGGGCCTTCGGAGCTTAATGAGTTTGAGAGTGATGAAGAGATCACACACAGCAGCTAGCAATTAGCCAAAGAGAGGAGGACTTCACAGACGCCAAGACTGTATCGTATCGCATTCGTACTGTTTACACACACACACACTCACACCACACACACACACACACACACACACGCACATATACACTCCAGAAGTATCCGTGTTGTTATTATGACTCCATAATCCTATGGAAGTTGCATCATGTACCGCTGCTGTGTTTGTATATGGAAATGTGGGCGTGTCCTGCATTCTGTATAGAAATAAAGCGCCACTAAAAAAAAAACGCCACCATCGATAACTTCTGGAAAAGTCTCCGAAAAAACATCCCACGCTCAAACCATTTATTCATTCATTCATTCATTCATCATCTACCGCTTTATCTGATCTTTCCTCGGGTCACGGGGAGTCTGTGTCTATCTCAGGTGTCTATGGTCATTAAGGCAGGATACACCCTGGATGGAATGCCAACCCATCACACACACACACACACACACACACACACACACACACACACACACACACACACACACACACACACACACATTCATACACTAGGGACAATTTTCCCAACCTACCGTGCATGTTTTTGGACCGGGGGAGGAAACCGGAGAACCCGGAGAAAAACCCCCTGAGGCACGGGGAGAACATGCACAAACTCCACACACACATGGCTGAGACGGGAATCGAACCCGGACCCTGGCGGTGTGAGGCGAACGTGCTAACCACTAAACCACCGTGCCCCTACTCTCAAACCATGTAGCCGCTAAAAAGCTAACTAGCAGGATGGGACTCCCTCCAAAAATACCATATTTATCTTATTCAAATGTCCGTTATTGTCATATATTGTATACGCGCTCATTAAATAGGCATCGTTGCTAACGTCGGTTAGCTTGTTAGCATTCGCTAAACTGAGGGGATTTACGCGGAAATTTTTTAATGTTCGTCAAATTGTGTATTTATTTGGATGGAAAATGAGCTAGCGAGATATTATTAGCGTCAATTATGATAACGGGCTTCCTGAGAATATTCTTAAATGATTTACAACATAATAAAAGACATTTATTTACAAAATACGTCCTGCTAGCCCCGGATGTTACGGCAAACATCGGGGGGGGGAACTAACCTTAGCTAGCAACTTAAAAACAAACGTTCATGAATTTCAGACGTAGCTGTATTTTATTTTCTTCTTTTATTACGTTGTTTTTAATAGTTGTTGACATAAATAAATATTTCATGCTAATGTTAGCTCACACGCTAGCAAACCTGACAGGATTTGTGATAGTAGAAAGCATCTATGTACTTAGCATCAGCCCGGTTGACAGGACGTCATATTTAATAAACGATAACCCTAACCGTAAAAATAACGTCTTAGGATCACACACACACACACACACACACACACACACACACACACACACACACACACACACACACACACGCACACACACCAGGAAGAAAGCATATCTGGTGTCGCACTGATTTAGTTAGAGTAAATGGAGGCTAATTTCTAAAGCCAAGCTCCTCCACACACACACACACACACACACACACACACACATACACACACACACACACACACACACACTCTAATTTCATGCCAAGCTTTAGCTAAATGCTAACAAATACACCAATATGCCATGAGTTTCAACCTTAACGTTCATTAGCATCGCTAATAGTGTTAGCCAGCTAGTTAGCGGACAGTAGTTAGCCCTCAGTAGGTTTGAGGGGTCGGAAGATCATCCAGCACAACCCATGTCATTCCTGGAAGGCATTTTCACGCTACGTCTCCGACATCTACACATCCTGTACATTGTGGTGGAAGAACCACTGATATAGCTATATATAAACGCCAATACTTTTGTCCGTATTGTAGATTACACCACGTTTCATCATTCTATCCAGGTTTAGTTTGAACGCTTTATATAAATATTCGTTGACAAAACGTTACGGGTATTTTACCCCCCCCCCCCTTTTTATTCACATGACAGTTTGTATAAAACAGTCGGCCGACTTCATCGACGGAAATGAAACTTTCTCCTTTCAAGGACTCGCGTTTTTGCGCCGCTCAGAAAGCTTTTTCACTTATTTAATAACGTATCAGACGCATTAAACCAACAAGCATCGTTTCTTTTTTTTCTTTTTTTTCCTTCCCTCCCTTCTTCATCTTCTGCTTCTTCCTCCCCCTCAGCGAGAGTCCGTGGACTTATGAGAGGTGCCGCTATCGGAACGGAGAGAATAATTGGTCCATGTGGAACTCAGATAGGAGGAATTTATTCAACAACAGGCGTCCCCGTTCTGTAAAAACGAAATAAAACACACTTTTCAACGACTCTCTGTTTAAATCAAGTTTAAATCAGAAGTCGTTTTTTGCTAACGCTAACGACGATGAAAATTCTTCTATCGCGCTAAGAATTTTCGTAATTATACGCCAACATACCTGAGGTAAACGTTGAGGCTCCGAATATTCCTGCCACTTAAAAGTTTGTGTTTAAGCTCCGAATCTATTTATGATTTAGTTCAGTGCATATTTTTTTACACGGAGAGGGGAAAAATGTGTACATTATTTGAGGCTAAACTCAAACGTACAATTTTACAAAAGGCTCCTTCTTGTGGTCAGACGATGCCATTGAAGCTAATTATCATTCATTCATTCATCTTCTACCGCTTTATCCGATCTTCCTCGGGTCACGGGGAGCCTGTGTCTATCTCAGGCGTCTATGGGTATTAAGGCAGGATACACCCTGGATGGAATGACAACCCATCGCAGGGCACACACACACACACACACACACACACACACAAACATTCACGCACACATTCACGCACACATTCATACACTAGGGACAATTTTCCAAGGTGCCAATCAACCTACCGTGCATGTTTTTGGACCGGGGGAGGAAACCGGAGAACCCGGAGAAAAATCCCACATGGCCGAGACGGGAATTGAACCCGGACCCTGTAGGCGTGAGGTGAACATGCTAGCAGCTAAACCACCGTGCCCCCAATGTCATTTGTCATCATAAAAAGAACTATTTACTGTATTGAGTGATTAAACTGATTCCAGAGCAGTCACATGTCTCCGATCTGGACCCCGCTTTCGTCTCTTAACGTTGCACCACGCTAGCTAGCGAATTGTTTCACCTCGCTTCTCCTATATCAGTTTCCTCGTTGCCCCGGCAACGCGTTCATCTCCCCGTGATCAAAAGGTGAACGTTTCATGTGAGCGCTCCATTACACTCGGTATACGCTCTCTTGTTATGTAATCTTATCAAAAGATGTTTTTAATATTCACACACACACACACACACACACACACACACACACACACACACACACACACACACTCATCTGTCACGAGCTCCAGTGATCATTAGCTCAGAACGCTAGCACTGATTAGCTCCGTAGCGTGTCAGCTTTCATATTAGTTTCGGATCAGCGGGCTTTTAGATAAAGCCTCACATTTATCACTTGAGAGTGTCTGTGTGTGTGTGTGTGTGTGTGTGTGTGTGTGTGTTTTTCCCCCCCTCCACTATGCGCACTAGTCTGCACCCTATGCCTTACGCCCTGTGCCCTATTTAGTGACGCTAGCAGAAAGACCACCGGTTTAATAACGTCTGTCGCTAATCCCTAACGTCGCTAAAGTTATTATTTTGTGTGCGTGATGGACAGAATGGTTTGTGAGTGCTGTAAACGAGTAAATAAAGACTTGTCGACCTCTCGGGAAGGGAGACACTAAAGGCTGAAGGCGTGATGAGTCAGACCCAGTTACTATAACCTGATTCATGCTAATGCAGCGCTAATGTCATTTTCCCGTCACGCTCCCGAGCTAGCCGCTCGCTGACAGCGGGCGTTGTTTTGTTGCGCTTTGTTTTTTTTCGTTTTCTGTCGCTCTCCAAAAATGAATAAATAAACGTAAATAGTGTCAGAACGTACATAAACACTGTATAAATATGACAAGATGACACGGTGGAGCAAAGCGCGGAGCAAAACGGACAAGACGCCGCTAATACGCGCCGACGGGAGAGGAAGAAAGAAAGAGAGGGAAAAAAACGAGCAAACGGAGATTTATTCGCTCGGATGGCGTGAAAATATCCGCCATTTAACGTCGGTTTTTTTTGCCGGGAAGGGTTTTAAATAACGCGTGATAGGTCTCCATCACGCCGCTTCCCATCTGAAATCCTACTCTATTGATTCCTGTTCTTCTTCCAACCCTGCTATCTGCATTTATCTTTCTATTTCTCTCTCTCTCTCTCTCTCTCTCTCTCACACACACACACACACACACACACACATACACACACACAATAGCTATTAAAGCTCTGGCCCATAATGTTAAAGTACAAACACACACACACACACACTAGTAAAAAAAAAAACACATCAGTGTTCAGGCTGAGCAATTATTCACACACACACACACACACACACACACACACACAAACTAGCCGTCTGCTATTAAAGCTCAGGCCAATAATGTTAAAATACACACACACACCACACACACACACACACACACACACACACACACACATGAGTAAAAAAAAAAAAAACACGAGTGTTCAGGCTGAGCAATTCACACACACACACACACACACACACACACACACACCACACACACACACACACACACACACACACACACACTAGCAGTCTGCTATTAAAGCTTAGGCCAATATGTTAAAAACACACACACACACACACACACACACACACACACACACACATGAGTACAAAAAAATATCAGTGTTCAGGCTGAGCAGTTATTCACACACACACACACACACACACACACAAGTAAAAAAAACAAAACATCAGTGTTCAGGCCGAGCAATTCACACACACACACACACACACACACACACTAGCCTTCTGCTGTTAAAGCTCAAGCCAATAATGCTAAAATACCACACAACACACACACACACACACACACACACACACACACACACACACACACACATGCGCGCTTGCTGTAAGCGTCTGATTCATGACTGCGCTGCGTGACCAGATGTCGACCCTAAGTTTCGCTCACACACTCGCTGGCCTGCTGTTAATCACCATATCCGTGTGTGTGTGTGTGTGTGTGTTGTCGTCTTTTTCAACGCATGTGAAGAAACTTGCGCTCTTCATTCATCTTCGGGAAGAGGGTGAAGTTAGCCGGAGACAAATCCGGACGGGTTTTGTCGTGACAGCTTGAAATATTACTTATGGAAGGCTGTCGTAGTGGGAATCCATATTCTATACTGGCATCCCTCAAGGCTCACTGCTTGGTCCCGTTCTGTTCCTGATCTCCTGCTGTGTTTTACGTCCTCACTTCGTTTTTTTTCATGCCACCGCTACGTCCTCATTTCAACTCTCGCCCGGATCTCGGCTCGTCCTGGACGCCGGCTTATCGGCGAAACCCGAGCTTCTGTTCGTCCCTGATGCGAAGAACTTCTCGATCTCTTTCGGAAAACACTCAGAGCTCGCCATCTGCCATCCGAATGCAAACTCGGGGTACCGTGCCGTCCGCCGACGCTCTGTCTCTCCTCATACCGCTAAACTGAACTCACCCCCCCCCCCCCCCCCCCCCCATATGGGTTTGCTATTTTTTTTTTATATATTTTTTATTTTATTATTTTCGTTTTTATTTTTTTATCTATTCTTTTATTATAAATATTATATATTTTTTATTATATATTATGTTTTATTTATTATATAAATTTTATAATATAGATATATAT
>JACRUU010000029.1:20000-42500 GCA_030449085.1 Kryptopterus vitreolus | reverse complement strand
CGAAAAAAAATAAATAAACAAAAAAAGGTCCGTAATCAGTCTTGTCTCCGCATGTTTTGTTTACAGAACGCCGCCAACTCGTTAATAACGTTTTAATTAAAGCGCTATACGGTGGATCGTCTTTCTCACACACACACACACCACACACACACACACACACACACACACACACACACACACACACAGAGCTCAGTTTTACCGCCTCACTGAGCACCGCATTGAAAGCATCTGGACTGATGTGGACGTGTCAAGTGCAACCAATTGTGTTTACGATTATTTACTTTCTGTGTTATTTACATTTTATTGTTATTTGTGTACATTTTTCTAAACCTCATTTGGATCAAGTGTTTCCGGCTTTAATTTAAGTTCATGTTCACTGTGTAGGACTTAAAACCTTACAAATACTTAAGTTTAGTTTTCTTGCTCTGATTCCTGAAGGGATATTTATTTATTTATTTATTTATTTAGGTTTGACTTGTTTTATATATATATATATATAGATATATATATATCTATATATATATATATATAGATATATATAGATATATATATCTCTATATGTTTGTTTTTGTTTTGGTTTTTTTTTGGTTTTTGTTTGTTTTTTTTATTATACTGTTAAATCTGTTGATCTGAGTTTTAATTTTTTTATTTTTTTGTTTGTTTGTTTGTTTGTTTATATATATTTATTTTTTGTGTGTTTTTTTTATTAATTAATTAATTAATTAATTTTATTATAGTGGAGTTTTCAGATTGCTTGGCCAGTTTTGAGTTTTATATTCTTTTTTAACTTTTACACATTTACACATTTTGATTTTTATATTTATAGATTTTTCTATTTTAATTTAATTAAATGTAATTTTTTTTATTGGTTCTGTGAATTTGAGATTTGCACTTTTAGAACTTAATTTTTTCTGGGTCTGATTTCTTTCTTTTCTTTTTTTTTTTTTTTACTTTACCCTTTTTTTATTTTTTATTTTACTTTTTTTCTGAAAAACTTTAATTTTTTGATACCTTGTTGATTTGATTCCCTTAATTCAATTTTTTAAAGTTTAGTTTTTTGACTCTGATTAATTGATTTAGATTTTTTGACTTTTTTGTTGTGAATTTTGATGCATTACATTTTTTTTTTTGGAATAAATTTTTGGTTTTTCTTGAATTTCTTTCGGAAGAAATGTTAATATTTTTGATTTTCCGTTGTTTTGATGATTCGACGTGTTTTTATTGTATGTAATTGAATGAGTTACGAATGATTTGCGTTTGCGTGTTCGTTGCACTTTTCCCGGATGCTTGACTCCGTTTCTTCTCCTCCTTGCAGAGTTCTTCCTGGAGTTGCTGGACAATTCGGAGAAGTCTTTGAACCGCATGTTTGTCCGCACCTACGGCAACCTGTTCATGCAGAACTCGGAGATCTTCGAGGACCTGTTCTCGGAGCTGAGGCGCTACTACACGGGAGGCAACGTCAACCTGGAGGAGATGCTGGGCGACTTCTGGGCCAAGCTTCTGGAGAAGATGTTCCAGCTGCTGAACTCGCAGTCGTCGTTCACGGACGAGTATTTGGAATGTGTCACCAAGTACACGGACCAGCTGAAGCCGTTCGGCGACACGCCGCGCAAACTCAAGGTCCAGATCACGCGGGCCCTCGCCGCCGCTCGGACCTTCGTCCAGGGCCTCATGGTGGGACGGGAGGTGGCCAATCGCGTAGCCAAGGTGAGGATGAAATTTGATCCAGCGTCTGATTGGTGCTAGACAGACAGGTGACCTGGTTCCTGAGTGGAGTACAGCGTAGGGAATAAGGGCACAAGGGGATTTAATCAGGGTGCTGTTTATCAGGCTGACCTTTGGTGTGACGGACGGATCAGAGCGCCACTTTATCGCAAATACACACCATTGGAGGCATCACACACACACACACACACACACACACACACACACACCACACCCGTGTGAACACACACCTGCGTGTAATACCGTTAACATAGGATGAAATGTCCTAATAACGATTTGGGATACAGCCGTTGATGGTTACATTTGCATTATTTCGGGAGGCGCCCTTATCCAGAGGGTTAAGGGCCTTGCTCATAGGGCCCACTTTGGTGGTGGTGGGATTTGAACCTGCGATCTTCAGGTCCAATGCCTTAACCACGTCCCTGAAAACGCATGTATTCCGAGTCCCACAACGTAGGCCATTCAGTGCAGTGAAAGCGGTTTGGTGTGTGTGTGTGTGTGTGTGTGTGTGTGTGTAGGAGAAGTGTGTGTGTGTGTGTGTGTGTGTGTGTGTGTGTGTGCAATGTCCCAGACCACTTAATAGTGTGCTAGATAAAAGATCCAGATGGTACATTCCTGTAATACATTCCTAATGTAGGGACGGAAATGTCCCATTCCTATTAATGGGAGCTCCCAGGAATGACTGGGAATCAACTGGGAATTTACAAATATTTGCATAATGTAGTGCATATGCAAAAATAAACAAACAAATAAATAAATAAATAAATAAATAAATAAATTATCCATGTCCTAAACCATGTACTATACACTCATAGCGTGGAGGAGGATTGTTTTGGGAGGTGGGGGCTTAGTGGTTTAGGTATTGGCCTCAGGACCAGAAGATCACAGGTTCAAACCCCACAACCACCAAGGTGCCACTTGTGGGGCCCTTAAACGAGGCCCTTAAGCCTCAATTGCTCAGTTGTTAGTCGCTCTGGATAAGGGTGTCTGCCATAAATGTAAATGTTTTAATGCAGTACAGTAAAATGACCATTAGGGGCAGTAAGGAGTGCAAAAGACTCATATACACTTATAAACAAGGATAATGGTTGTGGCTATAAGACAGTATGTAGTGTTTGATGTGCTACGTCGCCTCATAACACAAAACACACGGCGCTTTTTCTCCTCGAAGCACAAACATGTATTCGCTTTCATGATGTGGGATACGCTGCACTCTAGTGGCGGGATGCCGTCACTTCACGTCGCATGCCTTGTGGGAGTTTATTGTCATTGCATGCTTTAAAGCCTTATTTTAAGACAATTCAGGCCCCGAGACGTGTGATCGAAACTTTCCATGGAATTTAACCCGAATTACTGGGAATAAACTGGGAAATGACAAAAGCGCAGGTTAACAGGTCACTTCAATTAAACTTGACATATTTCCCATATAATTCCCCATATGCATTTTTTTCCATGGAATGTTTCCAGAAACTTACTGCCCCATGCAACCCTAAAGGCATTTATTATAAATGATGTTGTAAAGTGCGAGTCTCTGTGGCCGTGTCCCAAATCGCACCACTATCGCTAAATAGGATGTCAAACATTTTATCACGTTTGTCACTAAAAGAGTGTTTCGACGTCGGTGGATGTCCAGAAAGTCTCGGCCCCTCTCTCTCTCTCTCTCTCTCTCTCTCTCTCTCTCCCGGCTCACCAGGTCTGAAATTCGGAGGTCCACGGAATTGCAAAGACGCATGGAGTTTATTGGCGGTAATCTGGGAACAGCCAAAGTTACCATGGCAACTGGACCCTGCCTGTGGCTGTGTCCCGAATTGCCACTTATGTGCTGCGACTATCAGGATTTCGACATCCGGTGCGTTTTCGGTTCGGGACGCGACCCCGGGAACGGCGCGGGTTCGATCGGCTGGCGTCGGGTTTGACGTGAAAAATGAAAACAACGGGAAAATAAAAACAAACACGTTTGATGGCTGTTCAGAGGTCGGGAAGTGATTAACACTTCTTATTAAGGCGACGGCGGCGTAAAAAAATGACAGCAGCAGCGACAGCAGAGGCGCGAGGAGCCACATGACCCGGCATGGAATGAGCCGAACACAGCAGAGCGCGTGTAACGACAGTAATGGCAGACGTCTTTTATCTGTCTCTTTGGAAAGTGTAGATAATGGCCATTAAGAGAAGTGTCCTTGAGGAGTGGCGTTTATTAGAATGCTTCCACGAGAAAGAGAGAAAAAAAGAGAGGGAGAGAGCGAGCGAGAAAGAGCGAAGTAATTGCTTCCATGTCCTTTCCAAAATGTGTTTTGATCGTTTATGTGTGTGTGTGTGTGTGTGTGTGTGTGTGTTGATGGAGGTAGTCTGTCTGCCTGATAAACTGCTTAATAATGTCTATGCGATATTTAAACTCTGTAGTTCAATCATCTGAGGGACTACACACACACACACACACACACACACACACACACACACACACACACACAAATATATATAGATATATAAATCTTGAGCTTTAGTGTTTAAGGCCATGTGCTGTTGTCCAGAAGGTGATTGCTAAATCGCAGTAGCGCCCTGTGTAATACTAGATTATGTGATGAGGCGATGCTGCTGACTCACCGCTCCCAAAAATAAATAAATAAATAAAACAATTATGAAACGGCTAAATGCTGTTTTCACGGCTGATGTGTTTCGAAAAATGAAGATACAGTGCGACAAAGTGCAAGAAATACACTGACGATGAATCTATCATGATAAGAAAAGTGTCGGGTCCTAGAAAAACAGTACCCTGGAAATACAAGCTAATAATTCAGAGTGGCGAAATGATAGTAATCTGGGATCCTGCAAAATCACCGGATTCATAAATGTGTATGATTCTGGGAGTATAGCCAAAAAAAAAAGAAAAGAAAAAGTGGGGACCGGAGGATAAGGAGCGCTGGGAGTATGGGTTTCTGAGAATATAAAGCCCTGGTAACAAACAACCTTGGGAATATAAAGCTGTTGGAATAGAGTGCCCATAGAAGATAAGGGGTCCGGGGAACATAGGAAGAAAAATACATCCTTGGGAATATAGGGAACAAAAGGACCCGGGCAACACAAGGTCTTCGGAATACAAGGCAAAAGCATTGAAGTGTATAGGCCAGAAGTCTGAAATGATAAAAATCAAGGACTATAGGGCTCCGCGAAATCATTGGACCCGTAAATGTGTTTGATTCTGGGAGTATAGCCAAAGATCTTTGGGAACTGAAGATAAAGAGTCCTTGTGATATAAAGCCATGGCAACATGCAACCTTGGGAACATCGAGCTTTGGGAATATCGCACCCATGGATCATAAGGGCCCTGGGAAGACATAAGAAAATAACACTTTGGGATTATAGGGAAGAAAGACCTGGGTAAGATCCAAGGAATATATACAAGCATAGTAGTTTAGGGGCTCAATGCCTGAAAGTATAGGACTATAGGGCCCGGCAAAATCAATGGACCCATACATGTGTTTGATTCTGGGAGTATAGTCAAAGATCTTTAGGACCTGAAGATACGGATTGCTGGGAATGTTGGTCCCTGGAATTATAAAGCCATGGCAACATACAATCTTGGGAACATCGAGCTTTGGGAATATCACACCCATGGATCATAAGGGCCCTGGGAAGACATGAGAAAATAATGACTTTGGGTTTATAGAGTAGAAAAGACCTGGGCAAGGTCCACGGAATATATACAAGCATAATGGTTTAGGGGCACAGTGCCTGAAAGTATAGGACCGATGGACCCATAAATGTGTTTGATTAGCCAAAGGTATTTAGGACCTGAAGATATGGATTGCTGGGAATATGGCTCTCTGGAATAATAAAGCCATGGCAACATGCAACAATGGGAACATCGAGCTTTGGGAATATTGCACCCATGGATCATAAGGGTCCTGGGAAGACATAAATAACACATTGGGATTATAGGGACCTGTGCAATATATATATATATATATATATGACACAGTGGCTTAGCATCCCGGCATTGCCTTTAAATTTAATACAAGGACCTTGGAAACCCAATGGACCTGAGAATAAGGATTCTGGGTATGTGGTTAGTGTAAGAAAAGATAGAGACTACTTGAGAGAAAAACAATATAATATAAGTCCTTGGAATTCCGGAATACAGAACTGGAAATTGTATATATATTTATATATATGAAAAACTTATATCATACATATATATATATATATATATATATATATATATATATATATATATATATTATATATATATATTCATTCATTCATTCATTCATTCATTCATCTTCTACCGCTTTATCCGATCTTCCCTCGGGTCACGGGGAGCCTGTGCCTATCTCAGGCGTCTATGGGCATTAAGGCAGGATACACCCCTGGATGGAATGCCAACCCATCACAGGACACACTCACACACACATTCACACACATTCATACACTAGGGACAATTTTCCAAGGTGCCAATCAACCTACCGTGCATGTTTTTGGACCAGGAGGAAACCGGAGAACCCGGAGAAAAAAACCCCTGAGGCACGGGGAGAACATGCAAACTCCACACACACATGGCTGAGACGGGAATCGAACTCCTGACCCTGGCGGTGTGAGGCGAACGTGCTAACCGCTAAGCCACCGTGGCCCCCATATATATATATATATATATATATATATATATATATATATATCTATATATATATATATATATATATATATATATGTGCATGCATTGTTTGTATATAGCTTTGGGTAAAACACCACTGCCTCGTTCGTACCGCTTGCTGATACAAATATAGTGTTTCTTCACTCGGTGCAGGAGAAAATCGATACCTGATCAATACTCGTCACGCAAATTTAGCCTGACATCATATCGACGCTATCTATAGCAGATATAAACAGCCGCAGCATTGTTTATTAAAAAGATTAACAAAGGTCTCCAAGGTTTATTTTTTATTTATTTATTTTTTTTTCAAAGTCTTATTTTTATTAATGGCGTTTTTATTAAAGTTTATTAAAGCGCACATGAGCCGCGGCGTCGTAATGAGCTGTCACACGCCGTTCGCGCAACATTTATCATTTCACCTTTTTAAACAGGCCGGTGATTCGTCAGAACATGAAACAGAACATGAAGGAAAGACTATCAATCAGACCGGAATAGAGTTATTGTATGGAGCATGCAAGGAATCATGGGACATGTGGTGAGAGTGCTTTTCCATGTGCAGTCTTTATTTATGGAGTGATTGGAATGAGGATGAGTGAGAGTGGTGAGTTTAGAGAGAGGGTGGTGTGTGGGATGATGGGGTGATTGATGATAGGATGAGTTTTGGGTGATGGGGTTGATGGAGTAAGGGCATGTTTTGGGTGATGGGGTGGTTAGATTGAGGGCATGTTTTGGGTGATGGGGTGGTTAGATTGAGGGCATGTTTTGGGTGATGTTGTTGATGGAGTAAGGGCATGTTTGGGGTGATGGGGTGGTTAGATTGAGGGCATGTTTTGGGTGATGGGGTGGTGAGATTGAGGGCATGTTTTGGGTGATGTTGTTGATGGAGTAAGGGCATGTTTTGGGTGATGGGGTGGTTAGATTGTGGGCATGTTTTGGGGGTGATGGGGTGGTGAGATTGAGGGCATGTTTTGGGTGATGTTGTTGATGGAGTAAGGGCATGTTTTGGGTGATGGGGTGGTTAGATTGTGGGCATGTTTTGGGTGATGGGGTGGTTAGATTGAGGGCATGTTTTGGGTGATGGGATGTGGTTTTTTGGATGGTGAGGGCATGTTTTGGGTGATGGGGTGGTTAGATTGAGGGCATGTTTTGGGTGATGGGGTGGTGAGATTGAGGGCATGTTTTGGGTGATGTTGTTGATGGAGTAAGGGCATGTTTTGGGGTGATGGGGTGGTTAGATTGAGGGCATGTTTTGGGTGATGGGGTGGTTGGGTGCAGATTGAGGGCATGTTTTGGGTGATGTTGTTGATGGAGTAAGGGCATGTTTTGGGGTGATGGGGTGGTTAGATTGAGGGCATGTTTTGGGTGATGGGGTGGTTAGATTGAGGGCATGTTTTGGGTGATGGTGTTGATGGAGTAAGGGCATGTTTTGGGTGATGGGGTGGTTAGATTGTGGGCATGTTTTGGGTGATGGGGTGGTTAGATTGAGGGCATGTTTTGGGTGATGTTGTTGACGGAGTGAGGGCATGTTTGGGGTGATGGGGTGGTTAGATTGAGGGCATGTTTTGGGTGATGGGGTGGTTAGATTGAGGGCATGTTTTGGGTGATGTTGTTGTGGAGTTAGATTAAGGGCATGTTTTGGGTGATGGGGTGGTTAGATTGTGGGCATGTTTTGGGTGATGGGGTGGTTGGATTGAGGGCATGTTTTGGGTGATGGGGTGAGGAGGGCATTTTTGGGGTGATGGGGTGGTTAGATTGAGGGCATGTTTTGGGTGATGGGGTGAGAGTTGAGGGCATGTTTTGGGTGATGGGGTGGTTAGATTGAGGGCATGTTTTGGGTGATGGGGTGGTTAGATTGAGGGCATGTTTTGGGTGATGGGGTGGTTAGATTGAGGGCATGTTTTGGGTGATGGGGTGGTTAGATTGAGGGCATGTTTTGGGTGATGGGGTAGTGGATTGAGGGCATGTTTTGGGGTGATGGGGTGGTTAGATTGAGGGCATGTTTTGGGTGATGGGGTGGTTAGATTGAGGGCATGTTTTGGGTGATGTCGCTGATGTAGTAAGGGCATTTTTGGGGTGATGGGGTGGTTAGATTGAGGGCATGTTTTGGGTGATGGGTGGTTAGATTGAGGGCATGTTTTGGGTGATGTCTGATGTAGTAAGGGCATTTTTGGGGTGATGGGGTGGTTAGATTGAGGGCATGTTTTGGGTGATGGGGTGGTTAGATTGAGGGCATGTTTTGGGTGATGGGGTGGTTAGATTGAGGGCATGTTTTGGGTGATGGGGTGGTTTTTGGGTGAGATTGTGGGCATGTTTTGGGTGATGGGGTGGTTAGATTGTGGGCATGTTTTGGGTGATGGGGTGGTTGGATTGAGGGCATGTTTTGGGTGATGTTGTTGATGGAGTAAGGGCATGTTTTGGGTGATGGGGTGGTTAGATTGAGGGCATGTTTTGGGTGATGGGATGTGTAAGGGCATTTTTGGGGTGATGGGGTGGTTAGATTGAGGGCATGTTTTGGGTGATGTTGTTGATGGAGTAAGGGCATGTTTGGGGTGATGGGGTGGTTAGATTGAGGGCATGTTTTGGGTGATGGGGTGGTTAGATTGAGGGCATGTTTTGGGTGATGTCGCTGATGGAGTAAGGGCATTTTTGGGGTGATGGGGTGGTTAGATTGAGGGCATGTTTTGGGTGATGGGTGGTTTTGGGGGAGGTTGGTGAGTTGAGGGCATGTTTTGGGTGATGGGGTGGTTTTTGGGGGAGAGATTGAGGGCATGTTTTGGGTGATGGGTGGTTAGATTGAGGGCATGTTTTGGGTGATGGGGTGGTTAGATTGAGGGCATGTTTTGGGTGATGGGGTGGTTAGATTGAGGGCATGTTTTGGGTGATGGGGTGGTTAGATTGAGGGCATGTTTTGGGTGATGGGGTAGTTAGATTGAGGGCATGTTTTGGGTGATGTCGCTGATGGAGTAAGGGCATTTTTGGGGTGATTCGAGTTGAAGCATTGATAGGGTGAATAACAGTGACAAGGGGCAGCATTATAGTAATGGGGTTGAGTAGATATAATGAAAGGTGCAGGATTATATTGGAGGGCAATTATGGTGATAGTGTATACTCCATCAATGCACACTTAATTAGAAAGGTGTATTATTTTTACTTTAACGGTGATAAAAAAATGCACTTTCTGGCATTTTTTTCTGCTTCGTTTGGGATTTTTCGCATCGCATTTCAACACACACACACACACACACACACACACATACTGAACCGGTAAAAAGAGCATTGGGAAACGAGTGGGGCGAGGATATATGACCGCGGCCGGAAATTTTGACAGATGAGATTGGCCGTAATTGGAGTGCGAGACCATCGGCGTGTCCATCAATCACGCGCTTGTGCACCACCGTTCCGAGAGTGCGCTATGTTGGACTCGCACACGAGAGGGTAAACACAGCAGGATAACTGATGTTTATGCCATTAGCATACTCCATCCTGATCAAAAGCGAACACCAAAATATATTACACATTGTTGTTATTTTTTTTTGCTTGGGAGCAACATTAGCCGAGTGAATGCTAAGTGAGGTGCTAGCGCAAAAGAATGTTGCGGGTTCAAATCTTAAAGACCGGCTTAAGTACCATATCACCCTGTCGCCCAAGACTGGTTGCCCACTGAAGCTAAGCAGGGATGACCCTGGTTAGTAGCTGGATGGGAGATCACCTGGGAATACTAGGTTGCTGCTGGTAGAGGTGTTAGTGTGGCCAGAAGGGGGCGCTTACCATGTGGGTCCTAAAACTCCGGTATAGTGACTGGGGGCGGTTAAAGCGAGGTCCTGACTCTCTGTGGTCTTTAAAAATCCCAGGATGTCTGAGGCATGTCTAAGGCATCCCGGCCACATTAACCTCCTAACCGTCCCCCATATCTCCTGACTGGCTTCATCATTCTGTCTCCTCTCCACCAGTAAGATGGTGTGTGGTGGGAGTTCTGGCGCACTCTGGGTGTCGTCAAAGCTGTACACCGGTGGTGGATGAGGAGGATCCCTCTATCATAATGTAAAAGCGCTTTTAGTGTCCAGAAAAGCTCTATATAAATGTAATGAATTATTATTATTAAAGATATTAAAGGTCTTTCCTCGATTTGAAGTCAATACAAACCTAGTAAATAGCACTGTGAGACTGATGTGGCTTTAGAGGAGGAATTACAGTAGGATTAAAAGCCGGCTCCTGCTTTTAAAACCGGACACAGTGAGACTTGACGACTCTCCGTGCGGCGGATTATTGGGAGGATTTGCGCTCGGTGACGTCGCGCTGCTATAGTAGTACTTTTATAGCTTAAAAGCCTTAGTGTACTCAACAGTAATATGATGATTTTGCGGGGATTAAATTGTTGTTTGTTTAGCCGCTGTCAAACCCGAAGAGTTAGAAATCGACTGTTTTTGTTGCCTCACTTTCTGTCAAACCCGAGGCCCATCCAAACCCACTGACGCCTTCCGTCAGAAGCTTTTCTAGTTATTATTTTCGCTGCTGAAACAAGATCAATGTACAGCATTTAACTGGTAATCATAGTGGACTAGGATTTTTTTCCAGACAGCAAGAATGGGCAGACAATCACTGACAAGACAAGAGAGCATTTCAGACAAGACCTTGGAGAACACGGGAACCTCGGCCAAGGGTAGAACGCCCTCACAAAGATAACCCCGAGAAGAATACAGCGATAATAAAATAGCAGGGGGTGTCCGAGTTTTACAAGAAAATACCTTATTTATCATCTTCGAAATAGTCTCCGCGGGGCATGGTGGCTTAGTGGTTAGCACGTTCGCCTCACACCGCCAGGATCCGGGTTCGATTCCCGTCTCGGGAATGTGTATGTGGAGTTTGCATGTTCTCCCCGTGCCTCAGGGGGTTTTTCCCCGGGTTCTCCGGTTTCCTCCCCCGGTCCAAAAACATGCACGGTAGGTTGATTGGCACCTTGGAAAATTGTCCCTAGTGTATGAATGTGTGCGTGAATGTGTGTGTGTGTGCCCTGCGATGGGTTGGCATTCCATCCAGGGTGTATCCTGCCTTAATGCCCATAGACGCCTGAGATAGGCACAGGCTCCCCGTGACCCGAGGAAGATCGGATAAAGCGGTAGAAGATGAATGAATGAATGAAATAGTCTCCTTGCACAGCAATGCAACACTTCTAGGAGTCTTTTGGAATGTGTCTTGAAGTCTTCTTTCAAAGCGTGTCTATCACCTTCTACAATGCTCACGCTGGATAATGATGTCTGCGGGAGCTAAATCCGGGGTGGGTGGCGAAGTGAAATCGTGTGAGTATTATCAAGCGCAAGACGCTGAATGGCTTCCAAGGCTCATTCAAGGTCTACCTTGTTTTTCTTCATCTTCCAGTGACATTCTTCTACTCGCTGCAGCATTGCTGTTTATCCAACGCATGTGTTAAATGTCTCCGTGGAATATTTGCCCGGTCTCCGACAAAATTTTTCTCGCTTGATCTAATTTGATGTAAGTGAAAACCGCAGAGCCGAATTCTCAGCCGAAAGGTGTGTTGATGAGATATAAGTTGTACTTAAAAATAATCTTAGGTGTAGGACATACCTTGTGGGGGAACCAAAGCAGTCCAAAACACGTCCTCAAATGAGAAGACAAAGATAAAGACATAAAAAGTGCCTTGGATTAAAATGGTATCTTGGATGAGGACAGGTATTCTGAACAAAGGGTTGTTTCCAGGATGAGGACAATGTCACTAAGACAATGAATCTATCCTGGACAAAAAAAAAGTGTCTTGGACAAGATCTTGGATAAGAACAGTATTTTTGGAGAAGGACAGTATTTTGGACACAAATGTATAGGATGATTTCTTGCCTCTTAAAGGTATCTAGGACGAGAAGGGTGTCCAGGACTAGGACAGGTGCAGTACTTCCTAACCTGGAAGGTTTCAGTGACAAGGAAGGTCTTGGATAAGGATAGTATCTTTGTAGGTATCATATACAGGAAGGGTATCCTGATAAGGACATAAGGACTATGGTGTCTCCTAACAAGAAAGGAATACGGAACAATTAGTATTTTGGACACAAATGTAGATTAGATAAGGACAATTTCTTGCCTCTTAAAGGTATCTAGGACGAGAACGGTGTCCGGAACAATAACAAGTGCAGTACTTCCTAACACCATATGTTTCTGTGACAGTGAATGTTTTGCATAAGGACAGTATCTTTGTAAAGTATCATGTACAGGAAGGGTATCCTGATAAGGACGATGGTATCTCCTAACAAGAAAGGAATACGGGACAAATAAAAGTATGCCGGATAGAATAACGTATTGGGCAGGATCTTGGATGAGGACAATATCTTAGAAGGAATCTAAGACAAAGAAAAAGAGTGTCTTGGACAAGATCTTGGCTCAGAAGAGTATCTTTGCCATGGAAGGTATAGAGGGCAAGAAGTGGACCCTGGACAAGGACAAGCAGAGTACTTTTTGTAGGAAGGTTTCGATAACGACAACGAAGTTCTTGGGCAAGGATATTACCTTAGTAGTAATCATGTACAGGAAGGGTATCAACTATGGTATCTCCTAACAAGAAAGGAATATCCGGCAAATAAAAGTATGCTGGATAGAATAACATCTTGGATAAGGACAATATCTTCGAAGGAATCTAAGGCTAGGATCTTGGCTAAGAAGAGTACCTTTGATGTGGAAGGTATCTAGGGTATCAAGGAGGGTATCCTGGTATCTACTAACAAGGAGGGTATCCTGGTATCTACTAACAAGGAAGGTATCCTGGTATCTACTAACAAGGAGGGTATCCTGGTATCTACTAACAAGGAGGGTATCCTGGTATCTACTAACAAGGAAGGTATCCTGGTATCTACAAACAAGGAGGGTATCCTGGGATCTACTAACAAGGAGGGTATCCTGGTATCTACTAACAAGGAGGGTATCCTGGTATCTACTAACAAGGAGGGTATCCTGGTATCTACTAAAAAGGAGGGTGTCCTGCTATCTACTAACAAGGAGGGTGTCCTGGTATCTACTAACAAGGAGGGTATCCTGGTATCTACTAACAAGGAGGGTATCCTGGTATCTACTAACAAGGAGGGTATCCTGGTATCTACTAACAAGGAGGGTATCCTGCTATCTACTAACAAGAAGGGTATCCTGGTATCTACTAACAAAGGGGGTGTCCTGGTATCTACTACCAAGAAGGGTATCCTGGTATCTACTAACAAGGAGGGTGTCCTGGTATCTACTAACAAGGAGGGTATCCTGGTATCTACTAACAAGGAGGGTATCCTGGTATCCTCCAAACAAGGAGGGTATGCTAGTATCTACTAACAAGGAGGGTATTCTGGTATCTACTAACAAGGAGGGTATCCTGCTATGTACTAACAAGGAGGGTATCCTGGTATCTACAAACAAGGAGGGTATCCTGGTATCATCCAAACAAGGAGGGTATCCTGGTATCATCCAAACAAGGAGGGTATCCTGGCATCTACTAACAAGGACATTACATTTACATTCACGGCATTTGGCAGACGGCCTTATCCAGAGCGACTTACAACTGAGCAATTGAGGGTTAAGGTCCCACTAGTGACAGATTGGTGGTGGTGGGGTTTGAACCCATGTCTTCCGGCCCAGAGTCCAACACCCTAACCACTGGGCTACCACCTCCTTGCCCACCCCTGCTCTATACACAACATAGTCCACTATCACAAACCTGAAATGCTCCCCCTATTCATTACACCTCCCAAGGAGGGTATCCTGGTATCTACTAACAAGGAGGGTATCCTGGACAAGGACGGTAAAGTCTCCTTCAAAAGAGCTGTTATAATTGACATTTATCACAGACTGATAGGGGCACCCTGACAGAAAGAGAAAGGAAGGAAGATAGAAAGGAAATCTCTAGATGTCCTTCAGCAAAAATAATTCAGAGAGGAGTTGGAACAGCGTTAGTGTGATATTATTTTATGGAGGACATACTCGGTGAGTGTCAGTGCTTTAGGAGGCCTACAGGCAGACACGAGCTGCCGTTTTAAATATCATTCTCACACACACACACACACACACACACACACACACACACACACACACACACACACACACACACACACACACCCACACTCAGAAGTCCCACACTGTCTCCTGTATGTCGGTATAAATCGTTGACTTTAAAGGCAACCGGAGTCCAAATTGTCTGAGCGCATTAAGCGATTTCATCAT
Organism: Kryptopterus vitreolus; assembly: GCA_030449085.1. NCBI lineage: Eukaryota > Metazoa > Chordata > Actinopteri > Siluriformes > Siluridae > Kryptopterus > Kryptopterus vitreolus. The sequence continues at coordinate 27,925 of JACRUU010000029.1, read as the reverse complement.
CCTAATGCCAAGCGATGTTTCCCCACGCCAATACGCCGTATACCGATTGGCCAGAGCACGCGTTAATAAAATGCATATGCTGTATATTGACTAAAGGGTGTGCGGTTTGGGACATGTCCACATTGGATCGGGATAGCCTCATGTAATGAATAGGGGGAGCGTTTCAGGTTTGCGATAGTGGACTATGTAGTGTATAGAGCAGGGGTATACCCCCCTTCGCCGGGTATACACGGATATACCATGTGCGCATATTATCCGCAGAGATGTTGGTGGCGGGATGAGGGGGCGGGGCTGGAATGTCGGCATGTCGCCTCGTGACTTGTCGGCGTGATGGTGGGGGGGTGTGTCTCGAATCAAGCTTTGAGGCCGTACCTCAAATACTGCTGGACTTCAAGCCTAGGGTTCAAACTATCCAGGCTTGGTGTACACACTATTCACGATGGCTTGGACGTGCACTAATTAGTGTCAATAATACGTAGGATATAGCAAAACGTCTATCGCCCCCCACCCCACCCCTGCCCGCCCCAACCGCCCGCCCGCCAAGGTGAGCTGTGGCATCCAGGCATGTTGTTCTGCTATAGTGACACACAGCTTGGTGCACTCGTTTTGATATTTGGGACGCAGCCAACCCGTTTCCTCTTCTTTCCCCCCGGTGATAATATGACACCAGGAGGGTCTGTGGGATCAAACAATCTGTCGCTGTTTGACCCATGTGACACTGGAAAGCCACGAGCATAGTATTTCCCCACACACACACACACACACACACACACACACACACACACACACACACAGTTAAGAGATAAGACAGGCCTCAGAACAGTGTGTGTACACGTCGGAGTATGATACGAGCACAAGATGTGCATTAGTGCGCACCGCGAAAGAAACGCTGTTTACACCTCCGAACTGCCAAGTGAAATTCTCACCGAGGGGGAAAACAACTTCCGTCGCTCCCTCTCTTTCTCCATCACTCGTCACTCGTTCTCTCTCTCTACATCTCTACATTCCCGCCAGTTTTTAGTTCTCCTTGTTCTCCCTCGTTCCTGTGTCTCCTTTTCCTTTCCGGTCTCTCTTTCTCTCTCGCCGCACATCTTTCTCTCTCTCTCTCTCCAATTCTTCCCTTTCGATCTTCCCCCTCTTATTCTTTCTTTCCATATCTCTCCCTCTATTTCTTTCCTTTTTTCCCCCGGGCTCCTTCTCTTTCCTTGCTCTCTTTATCTCTCGCCATCTTTCCCCATACATTTTTCTTTCTCTCCATCTCTCTCTCTCTTTCTCTCTCTCTATCTACACTTCTTTCCTTTCTCTCCTCATACAGTACTCCATCCCCCACTTGTCCCTTTCTCTCTCTCTCTCTAAAGCTCTCTCATTTCTTTCCTTTCAGTCACTCCCTCTCTCTTTTGTTAACTCTTCCTCTCTATGTCTTCTATGTCCTCTCTACTCGTTCATCCTATCTGCCTCTTCCTTTTCTCTTCTCCCGCTCTCTGTCCGTCCCTCCATTTTACCACTCTTTTTCTTGTTGTTTCTTCCCTCCCCCGTCCCTCTCTCTCTCTCGCTCTCTCTCTCTCAGTAAAAACTGGTTGAAGGACCCGAATGCAGGACAGAGCGAGGAGAGTTAGTAAACAATCTTTATCAGAGGAAAGAAAGAAAAAACAACAACAACAACAACAACAACAACACAGTCCCAAAAACTAAAGGCAAAATCCAAACGCACGACAAAACAAACAAATCCCAAAAATCTAGAAAACATGAACGGCAATAAAAAATAATCCCCCAAAATAAACACAGTTTTAAAAAATCAGAGCGCAGACAACCGGAACGGGAAAAAAGGGGGAGAGTCGGAAAAGAATAAAAGTGAAAGTAAACAAAAAAAAAACCCGATCAGGGAAAATGGCAAACAGAGAGTCTGCAGGAAATAGCAGGATGATCTCAAACCAGCAGAGCAGAAGAGATGATCCGGCAAAGGAGAGAAGAGCTGGCGTTTATTTATACTTCTGAGAAGACCACTCCGGTGCAATGCCGGATGTGAAATCGCTGATAACATCCTCCTCAGGATGGTCCCAGTGAAGCTGAGCGATGAGGATTGGATCCGGTAGTTATCTGGGATTGTTCCTCCGGGCCATAACGCTCTGGTGGACGGTACCAGGGCTTGAACAGGCTTCAGACAGGAGACATGCCACCCCATTTATGACCTTGGAGATGGAAATTGACCCAGGAATCAGTGGATGGACAAAGCTTTTGACCAGTGTGGTAAAAGGGGGGGGGAAGGCGATCAGGGACAGGTGATGTCTCCGGTTGGACCAAGCACAAGGATGTCTTTTTAAGGACGGTGTTTTTAAAGCATTTGGAAGACGCCTTTTTTCCGCAGTGACGATGGTGCTGGTGCTGCGGCAGGTGCTTGGGCCCGCTCTTCATTACATGTTTCGTTGTTTATTTATATTTATTTATTTTCTTATTTGGAATTTGTTCCGTACTTGATGTGAAATTGTTTTTATAATATCTATTTTAAAACTCGTCTTTTTTTTTAGCTCTTTGTTTTCTTGTTTTTTTTTTTTACAGACAAGAAAGACCCTACAGAGAGAATACAAATCTTATTTTATTTCTCCCAGCCAAAGAAAAATATTAATAAAATAAATACAAATACAAAAAAAAGAAAGAGAGAGACAGACAGAGAGAGAGAGCGAGAGAGATACAGAGATAGATAGATAGTGAGAGAGATACAGAGAGATATAGAGAGACAGAGAGAGATACACACAGAGAGAAAGAGAGAGAAAGAGACAGAGATATAGAGAGACAGCTAGAGATACAGCTAGAGAAAGAGAGACAGAGAAAGATACAGATAGAGAGAGAGATAGAGAGATATAGAGACAGAGAGAGAGATACAGATTGAGAGAGAGAGGGAGAGAGCGATACAGATAAAGACAGAGAGAGACAGATAGAGAGAGTGATACAGAGATATAGAGAGACAGAGAAATATAGAGAGAGAGAAAGAGAGAGAGATAAAGATAGAGAGAGAGAGACAGATATATAACTATATATATATATATATATATATATAGATATAACAGAGAGAGAGAGAGAGAGAGAGAGAGAGAGAGAGAGAGAGAGAGAGAGATAGAGATAGAGAGAATAGAGAGACAGAGAGAGAGAGAGAGAGAGAGAGCAGAGAGAGAGAGAGAGAGAGAGAGAGAGAGAGAGACAGAGAGAGACAGAGAGAGAGACAGAGAGAGAGACAGAGAGAGAGAGACAGAGAGATACAGAGAGAGAGAGAGATAGAGACAGAGAGATACAGAGAGAGAGATAGAGAGAGACAGAGAGATACAGAGAGAGAGAGACAGAGAGATACAGAGAGAGAGATAGAGAGAGAGAGATACAGAGATACAGAGAGAGAGACAGAGAGAGAGAGAGAGAGAGAGAAATGGATAGAGAGAGAGAGACAGAGAGAGACAGAGACAGAGACAGAGAGAGAGAGAGAGAGAGAGAGAGAGAGAGAGAGATAGAGAGAGAGAGAGAGACAGAAATACAGATAGAGAGAGAGAGAGAGAGAGAGAGAGGAAGGCGAAAGAGAGAGACAGAGAGAAATACAGACAGACAGAGAGAGAGAGAGAGAGAGAGAGAGAGGTTGAGTGAATTATCACTGCATTGGAAGGCGGCTGATGAAAAGTGAGACTGCAGGTCTGAGTGAAGGAGCGGCGGTCGAGCGTCTACACTCCTCCATTACACACACGCCTCTTTAAACACACGCGGCGCTTCCTCACACTGATCTGTATGCAGGACACACTCACACTGCTGATAACACACACACACACACACACACACACACACACACACACACACACACACACACACAGAGAGAGTTTTGAGAAGAAGGATGATGGAGTGTGACAGGAAAGAGCCCTGAGCCCAGCGTTTAAAGGAACCGTTTGGCTGAAAATTCGATCCTGAACGATGGGGTTTGATTTTCGCACTGCAGTCATGATGTTCTGCGTCAGGACGTTATGGCACATGCGCTCTCTGTTATAACGACCTCCACAACGACCAAGAGAAGGTCTTCCTCTAGAATTTTCTTACTTTACTTTAGTCGGGTTCGTTGGTGACGAGACAGACAGACAGATATATATATATATATATATAGATCTATCTTTTTCTCTCTATGTCTCTCTCTCTCTTTCTCTCGCTCTCTCTCTCTCTCTCTCTCTCTATATATATATATATATATGTGTGTGTGTGTGTGTGTGTGTGTGTGTGTGTGTGTGTGTGTGTGGTTTTTTATAATAATGTTATAATTTACACTTGCTTTTGCTCATCCTTTTCTTCTCACCTCTATCATTTTCCCTTTTTTTTTTTTTTTTTTTTTTACATTTTTTATTCATTTATTTTTTTATTTTTTTATTTTTTTTTTACAAATGCTTTCACATTCTTTCTTTCTTTTGTTCTATCTTTCTTTACATATCATTCTATCTTTTTTTTTTTATTTGGGTTCATTTTACTTCCCCAGTTTTTTTTTTCATTTTCATTCATTCATTCATTTTTGACATTTTTTTTTTTTTTTTTTTTACATTTGTATTTATTTATTTATTTATTTCTTTCTTTTTTTTATACATTCTTTCACATTCTTTCTTTCTTTTGTTCTATTTACATATTATTCTATTATTTTCTGGTCTTTTCTTTCTTTCTCTACTCCAAAACCTATATATATATATATATATATTCATCTTCTAGCGCTTTATCCGATCTTCCCTCGGGTCACGGGGAGTCTGTGTCTATCTCAGGCGTCTATGGGCATTAAGGCAGGATACACCCTGGATGGAATGCCAACCCATCGCAGGGCACACACACACATTCACACACACACATTCATACACTAGGGACAATTTTCCAAGGTGCCAATCAACCTACCGTGCATGTTTTTGGACCGGGGGGAAACCGGAGAACCCGGAGAAAAAAAACCCCCTGAGGCACGGGGAGAACATGCACAAACTCCACACACACATGACCGAGACGGGAATCGAAACCCGGATCCTGGCGATGTGAGGCGAACGTTGCTAACCACTACGCCACCGTGCCCCACTATATATATATATATATATATATATATATATATATATATATATCACACATAGAAGCAGTAACATTCGAACATATTGGCCCCACCCACATACTTTAAGCCACGCCCCCTTCCCCTGCACCTGATGCTTGGGGTGGTGTGTTTGTTGAGCTGCAGATTGAAATGTATAGCTGTGTATCAGGTGTATCAGGTGTTGTAGGTGCCTCAGGCTGACAGATGGAGTGCTGACTCAGAGTCAGTCGCCTCGCTCACTGCCAGCACTGTCGCAGCGGAACACGCCAAACCCGCTGCCAGAGTCAAAGGCCGTTTGACTCCTGGCTCTAATTTGGATGCAGATAAAGAAAATGGGATTGTGCGGGAGGGGATCGGTGCGGAGTTTACTGCTTCCTGTCTGATGCCTAAAGACATTTAGCATTAGCAACAACATGTCTCTACTTCCCACTACTCAGCATTACCAGTGTGTGTGTGTGTGTGTGTGTGTGTGTGTGTGTGTGTGTGTGTGTGTGTGTGTGTGTGTGTGTGTGTGTGTGTGATGCTAAAGCTCTTGCTCAAGGCTAGTAATGAATTTGCTGGGATTTTAGAGTATGGATAATCATGTGTGTGTGTGTGTGTGTGTGTGTGTGTGTGTGTGTGTGTGTGTGTGTGTGTGTGTGTGTGTGTGTATGGGTGTTTTTTTTTTTTACTCCCCCACACAGGGAATTGTGGGACAGCACACAGCAAGCAGAAGAAATCACACAGTCTTAAATGTCACCTATTCCCTATTCCCTATTCCCTAAATGTACTCGCTCTTGTTCGGCCTCGGAAAGTCGCTTCTTCCTCTTTTATAGCAAAAGACTTTATAGCGAATGGAGCTAATGAGCTAACAGGGCGCGTCCCAAACCACATGTATTCAAGTGTGTTGTCACAAACTACACACGCCATACACACTGTATATTCCGTATAAACTCGCTAAAACGGGTGTGTCTCAAACCAACACTAGTAGTCCCCCTCCCTGAGGACGTGTCCCAAACCGCCACCATCAGCCCACTGGTGTCCTGTCCCCAACCATACACACCCCATCCTCTAAATAAACACTATCAAAAGACGTTTATCTATGGAAACCCGTTATGGCTGCGTCCCAAATCAGATAAACACCATTATCGATTCCCAACCCACACCACACTCTCTCCATTATGACTTGTTCGTAGTGAACTTATATGCGTGTTTATATGCCAAGTGCACTACAAAGCACTTAAACACCACCGTAAGTACACGTGTATCCGCCTACTATGGACATGTCCTAAACCACACACCCTATACACCCTATATTCCCATTACACAGCATCAGCAGTCCACTATGGACACGTTCCAAACCACATAAACATTATCATAAGTCACGACAGGTCAAGTGCATCGTGTGCAAGCTCGTGCAAAACGTTACAGACAAAAACAGTGCAGCACAGACAGACAGACAGACAGACAGAGCGACATATAGAGCTATCTTTTTCTCTCTTTGTCTCTCCATTCCTCTTTTTTTCATTATCATATACAGTATATATATATATATATATATATATATATATATATATATATATATGTGTGTGTGTGTGTGTGTGTGTGTGTGTGTGTGTGTGTGTGTGTGTGTGTGTGTATGTGTGGTTTTACACTTGCTTTTGATCATCCTTTCCTTCTCACCTCTATTTACTAATTATTTCACATTCTTTCTTTGTGATATATAAATAATATTATTTCACATATTATTCTTTTGTTTTTTTTTATATTTAGGTTTGATTTACTTCCCCGGTTTCTTTTTTAATATCCTTTCATTCTTTTTGACATTTTTTTTTACACTTGTCTTGTTCTGACATTCAAGTCTGTCTTCATTTCACTCGTCTTTTTGAAATATTTTCTCTTCTTCTTTAACGAAAAAAAAAGTCATATATTCATATATTTTTATTTCATATTTTATTCCTTATTCTCTTTATTCTTTTATCTTTTCCGGTCTTTTCTTTCTTATTTCTTTCTATACTCCCAACCCTTTCAGACTTATATCAGACTTATATATATATATATATATATATATATATATATATATATATATATATTTTTGATATATATATATATAAAGCAGTAACATTATAAAATATTATAATGCTTGAGACTGTAAGCCAGACGCATAAAGTGCATCATGTGCACCCTCGTACAAACCGTGCCAGACAAAAACAGTGCAACACAGAACAATGTAACAGCAAGTAAACAGTGTAACATCATGTAAACAGTGTAACAGCAAGTAACAGCAAGTAAACAGTGTAACATCATGTAAACAGTGTAACATCATGTAAACAGTGTAACATAAGTAAACAGTGTAACAAGTAAACAGTGTAAGAGCATAAACATGTAAACAGTGTAAACAGTGTAACATCATGTAAACAGTGTAACATCATGTAAACAGTGTAACAGCATGTAACAGCAGTAAACAGTGTAACATCAAGTAAACAGTGTAACACAGTAAACAGTGTAACAGCAAGTAAAGTAAACAGTGTAACATCATGTAAACAGTGTAACAGCAAGTAAACAGTGTAACAGCAAGTAAACAGTGTAACATCATGTAAACAGTATAACAGCAAGTAAACAGTGTAAGAGCATGTAAACAGTGTAACATCATGTAAACAGTAACAGTAACAAGTGTAACATGTAAACAGTGTAACATCATGTAAACAGTGTAACAGCAAGTAAACAGTGTAACATCATGAGCATGTAAACAGTATAACAGCAAGTAAACAGTGTAACATCATGTAAACAGTATAACAGCAAGTAACACAGTGTAACATGTAAACAGTGTAACATCATGTAAACAGTAAACAGCAAGTAACACAGTGTA
>JACRUU010000029.1:0-15000 GCA_030449085.1 Kryptopterus vitreolus | reverse complement strand
GATGGGGTGTCTGAGGAGATCAGGGGTGTCTGAGGGGTGTCTGAGGGAGGTAGACAGGGGTGTCTGAGGGAGGTAGAAAGGGGTCTGAGGGGTGTCTGAGGGAGATATTCAGGGGTGTCTGAGGGAGGTAGACAGGGGTGTCTGAGGGAGGTAGACAGGGGTGTCTGAGGGAGATAGTGTCTGAGAGGTAGACAGGGGTGTCTGAGGGAGATGTCTGAGAGATAGACAGGGGTGTCTGGGTAGACAGGGGTGTCTGAGGGAGATAGACAGGGGTGTCTGAGGGAGATAGATGGGGTGTCTGAGGGAGATAGACAGGGGTGTCTGAGGGAGGTAGACAGGGGTGTCTGAGAGAGGTAGACGGCGGTGTCTGAGGTGACGGAGGACGGGTGTCTGAGAGAGGTAGGCAGGGGTTCTTTACCACATTCTTTGTGGGACGGGGGTCAAATGGGCATTCCTTTTGGTTTAAAAGACAAACTTTTATAGACAAAATATAACGTGTTTGGTGATTCCTTTCCTTTTTCCTTCTTTGCAAATGTACGTTGAAGGTGCAAAAAAAAAAAAAATGGTGAAAAAGTTTACAAAAACAAAAACAGCACTAAATCCTGTCGCTCGCAGACGTCTCCGTCTCCATCTCAGCCTCTCCAGCAATAACCTGCAGGCTAATCTAATCGAAAGTAATCGAATCTTATTACACATGTCACCTCCAACCCGGTCTTCATTTCCTGTGTGCAGGTGAACGTGTCCCCTGGCTGCAGTAAGGCGCTGACGCAGATGCTCTACTGTCCGTATTGCGGCGGCTTCGTGGACTTGAAGCCCTGCAGGACTTACTGTCAGAATGTCATGAAGGGCTGCCTCGCTAATCAGGCCGACCTGGACCCCGAGTGGAACGTCTTCATCGGTAGCGTCCCTAATTTTTTCCCCCGTTTCCAACACTGTTTTAGCTTTTTGCTAACGCCATCTCATGCTAGCTATCGTACTCAGAATCATTCATTCATCTTCTAGCGCTTTATCCGATCTTCCCTCGGGTCACGGGGAGTCTGTGTCTATCTCAGGCGTCTATGGGCGTTAAGGCAGGATACACCCTGGATGGAATTCCAAGCCATCGCAGCGCACACACACAAACACTAGGGACAATTTTCCAAGGTGCCAATCAACCTACCGTGCATGTTTTTGGACCGGGGGAGGAAACCGGAGAACCCGGAGAAAAACCTCCTGACGCACGGGGAGAACATGCACAAACTCCACACACACATGGCCGAGACGGGAATCGAACCTGGACCCTGCCGGTGTGAGGCGAACATGTTAACCACTAAACCACCGTGCCTCGTACTCACAATCAATTCTTGGCTAAATGCAATAAGGAAACTTTAACTAGCTAGCGAACGCCGATTGGAGACTGGATGTGGACGAATGTCCAGGCGTCCACAAAGTTTTGCTGGTGCTTTGCACTTCTAGGAGGGATCAAAGACGTCTCAGCGCTGAAACCCTCAGGCGTGTTAACACTTTTTCTCCTATTCTATATTTTTATTGTCTCCTTTGTTCTGTGACATTTCAGCAGATTTTTCATTTTCCCCGCTATGGATTTTCAATCAGAGTGTCTCTCCTTCGCAAAAGAAAAAAGCCCCATCGACCCCGACGCGGCTCGGTCACGCTGCCGCCGAGAATCCGTTTGTCTTTTTGAATATTTATGTGTGTTTGTGTGTGTGTGTGTGTGTGTGTGTGTGTTTGCGTGATGCCGTAATGTCGTTCCTAAAAGCCAATCGTGACATTTAGCTTCAAGATCTGTTGATAAGGCCTTATTGATCCGGTCGCACTCCGATTGCATCCTTTTTGCCTCTGTGTGTGTGTGTGTGTGTGTGTGTGTGTTGTGAATAGTGTGTGTGGTGATTCAGGGAGCGGCCTAATGGACCAGCAGCCTGTCTGTCTGTTTGGTTAGTGCGTAGCCTTCAGCCAAAGTGGAGACCCTCGTGCACTCCTGGTACATGATGTCAGCGTTCCATTTTCCCTTTTATCTATCTGCAAAATAGATAGATATAATAGAATAAGCGTGAGGCACGGTGGCGTAGTGGTTAGCACATTCGCCTCACACCACCAGGATCCGGGTTCGATTCCCGGCTCGGTCCATGTGTGTGTAGGAGTTTGTGCATGTTCTACCCGTGCCTCAAGGAGGTTTTTCTCCGGGTTCTCCGGTTTCCTCCCCCGGTCCAAAAACATGCACGGTAGGTTGATTGGCACCTTGGAAAATTGTCCCTAGTGTATGAATGTGTGTGTGAATGTGTGTGTGTGATGGGTTGGCATTCCATCCAGGGTGTATCCTGCCTTAATGCCCATCGACGCCTGAGATAGACACAGACTCCCCGTGACCCGAGTGAAGATCGGATAAAGCGCTAGAAGATGAATGAATGAATGAATGAATAGAATAAGCGAAATGTCTTTATAGGTTGATGAGGAAATGCTTAAATGCTTCCTATTTACGGTTACAACGTCAGTGTTTTAATAAGCATTTGGCAGACGCCCTTATCCAGAGCGATGTACAACTGAGAAATTGAGGGATAAGGGCCTTGCTCAAGGGCCCCACTAGTGGCAGCTTTGGTGGTGGTGGTGGTGGGGTTTGAAAATGTGATCTTCGGGTCCAGATGCCATAACACCTTAACGACTGGGATACACCACCTCCCTCTTAAGGTATAAAATAACAAGTATAATATAAGGGGGCACGGTGGTTTAGTGGTTAGCACGTTCGCCTCACACCACCAGGGCCCGGGTTCGATTCCCGTCTCGCCCATGTGTGTGTGGAGTTTGTGCATGTTCTCCCCGTGCCTCAGGGGGTTTTTCTCCGGGTTCTCCGGTTTCCTTCCCCCGGTCCAAAAACATGCACGGTAGGTTGGTTGGAAAATTGTCCCTAGTGTATAAATGTGTGTGTGTGTGTGTGTGGCCCTGTGATGAGTGCATTCTATCCAGGGTGTATCCTAATTTAATGCCCATAGACGCCTGAGGTAGACACAGACGCCCCGTGACCCGAGGGAAGATCGGATAAAGCGGTAGAAGATGAACGAATGAATGAATGAATGTTTTCTACATTGGACATTATCAGCACATGGTTCAGGACTGTCCAAAGAGTGTCTTGTTATCTCTTCCTTTTTTTTTTTGTGGTCTAAGACAACAGAGCACTAGTGTGTAGGTCTAATCCAGCGGAAACCATCATTGATTTCTGTGGCGGAAAAACAGAAAGCTGCTCGTTGCGAAAGCGTCTCGGCGGAAATTACTCCTACTCCATTAAAGCCGAGCCATCAGGAAAGCGAGAAGCGTAAATGACAAAGTGTGTTTTCTTCGGCTGCTCTCATGTAAAAACATTGGAAACTCGAAGCATCGTTCTCTCTGTGACACACACACACACACACACACACACACACACACACACACACACCATAACGCCGGGTGAGAATTATCAATGCAGGATGGTATTTCCTGCCGGATCCCGATCCTAGAACAGAGGTCACGTCTCTGACATTCATAACTCACCGGCTAATAATAAACCCCACGGAGGAACCACACATTTCCTGCCGATACGGACGAGAAGGCCACGCCGAGCACTCCGGCGAAGGTCCGCGTCGGGACGTCTCCTTTATCTCCAGCCTAAAACGGACACGTCCCCGTGCGTCCGCCGCTAAATTAATAACCCCATTAATTTTCCTTTTCCAGTTTTAAGCGGAATCGGCCGCCCCAGGCTAAATATGACCGTCCCTCTACGGGGGCCGCCGTGGCTCCGTGCTAAACAGCGTGTCGGAAGGAAAGTATGTCGTACGATTGTGGTAATTACACCTGCGCGCGGCGGTCTGTTGTAACTATTCGTTGGTTTACCGTAGCCGCTACGTTTGGCGTGGACGTAATGCGTGAAGGAATAACGGAATAATAGGAGCTATAAGAAGTCGTACGAGTAATACTAAGAAAAACCGGAGCGTTAATACGAGAAACAAAACACTTTACGAACTTTCGCCGGTAAGAACGAACTTATTCGGATTCGGTAGCTAGTCACCAACGCAGAGCTCAGCGCACGAGTGTAATAACCAGGTAATAAATATACCGATATTTACTGTTTAGTGTCTTTATCGCTTTTCTTAAGTGCGGCATCCAGTAAATTTTTATCGCTTATATCTTACGAACACAGTTAAGCGTAAATCAATAGTGAACATGAGTTACGAACAATTTCGTGCTACGAACAAACTCTCGGGAACTGGTCTGTAGGGTCTGTACTACACGAGAAACAAAACACTTTACGAACTTTCGCCGGTAAGAACGAACTTATCCGCGACGTAAAATTTATTCGGATTCGATAGCTAGTCACCAACGCAGAGCTCAGCGAATGAGTGTAATAACCAGGTAATAAATACACGTAATACCGATATTTACTGTTTAGTGTCTTTATCGCTTTTCTTAAGTGCGGCATCCAGTAAATTTTTATCGCTTATATCTTACGAACACGGTCAGGAGACATGCGTATAAGTCAATAGCGAACATGAGTTACGAACAAATTCGTACTACAAACAAACTCTCGGGAACTCGTCCGTAGGGTCTGTACTACTTTGGTACAGGTTACTGTGGAGATGTGATATATTTACAGATTACGAAAAATGTAAACGGAAAAAAACGTAACAAGTATCGTAACTTTTCATCGACTTTATAAAAATAAAAAAGTAACATAAAAAGTACATCAAATAAAATAAACATTCGCGGATTTTATAAAAAGAAATAAAATTCGTTCCACTAGGTGGCGCATTTAACACGTTTCATGTGTGATTATTTTTCCAATAGTGTGTGTGTGTGTGGTACATGCTTGTTACGCTTGGCCGTATTTTTTCGTCACATTACTTCGGGCCTGAGAGCGCCACCTACTGTAGTGGAGTACTGTAGTGATCTCCGTAACTGTAACGAATGACTGTTACGTGTATTTTGCAATTCAATTACGTAACGAGTTACTCCCCAGCGCTGTGCACTAATATAAGTAATAAACGAATAGCGAAAAATATCAGCAGTAACACTGTAATGAGTAACACGCGTAGAGTCGTGAAAACTACACGTGAAATAGTAGAGATAATAAATAAAGTGTAGTTAATAGTAGCGATAATAGCGACGAGCGATAATATTAGCAAACGTGAATAACGGTGATATTAAGTGTAATAACAGCTATTGGTAGCGCTCAAGTCTCAGGAACGATGCTCCCTCGGCGTTCCCGCTGCTCCCTCGGCGTTCCCGCTGCTCCCTCGGCGTTCCCGCTGCTCCCTCGGCGTTCCCGCTTCTCCTCCAGGCCTCCGTCCGCTAAAATAAACACGCAATCAGGCGGTAATGACGGAGCGGCTGTAATGGAGGCCTCGGGCGGTGCTGCACGCTGCGCAGGTGACGCAACACGTCAATCACGTCTCCAATCACACGCTTCTTTCAGAGAAATCGCCGCAAATCAGAAGAAACCCGCAGGCGCCGCTCGTCCCGAGGGGCGGAGTTTCGTTCGCCGGAATACGAGGGTCGGAAAAGCTCGTTATGAACCCCGTGACATCATCAGACCGCAAAGTAATTAAAACCCCGCAGGACGCTGGTTTACACAACTCTCATCTCCAGCGATATGGAGATCGATATCGGGGCGCTGTGTACTGATCTGTTGTGGCGATAATGAGATTTTCACCATGTGTGTGTGTGTGTGTGTGTGTGTGTGTGTGTGTGTGTGTGTGTGTGTTGCATTGGGATGATGAACAGCTCTCTGACATCACCGCGCCGGTGTTTGTACCCCCCGCCCCGTCCCCCGAAAGCAAAAGGACGAGGAGACTCAACTCAAGGAGACACAGATGTCCTCTTTCTCCTACGCTCAGAAATCTGACCCAGGATTTTTTATTTATTTATTTATCTATTTATTTATTTATTTATTTACTGCCACGGAAAATACATTTTCAGTAAAGTCGGTCCTGAGATGAGTGATGAGTAGGAGGACAAAGTTTTCCGGGATGTACAGTGCACTACACGGCGAGACGGAAGAATGCTTCCCGTGTGCTGCATCTAACAACATAAATAAACAAACACAGAGCGACACACACACACACACACACACACACACACACACACACGCGCGCACACAAACACTGAGCTAAAATCTAACACGCATAGTGTGTAACATTTGGTGCAAAAGAAAGACGTTGTATAATCCAAAAATGGATATAAATAAATAATATTATAATATTATTATGTTACATATATTATAAATAATATATGTTTAAAGCTGTTTGTTTTGTTTTTGCTTGGAAAGAAACTCTTTAAGGCTTTAAGAGTTACTGATCGGAAGGTCGGGGGTTCGAGCCCCCCTGGTATCACCAAGCTGCTTAGGTCCCTGAGCCCTTGAGGCCCTTCACCTTTTGTGCTGCAGGGGGCGCTGTGTCATGGCCGGCCCTGTGCTCTGATCCCGGCTTCCAAAACGAGCTGGGGTATGCAGAGAAACAATTTTGCTGGGCCCTTGAGCAAGGCCCTTAACCCTCTGTGCACCAGGGGGCGCTGTGTCATAGCCTGTATCATGTATCTGAAGGCCTGCACGCCGAGGTCACATGGTGTTGTTTGTTGTTGTTTTTCTGAATTTTGAACATGGGTTGCTCTGATGTGCGTATGTCGCTCAATAACAAACAATAATAAAAAAAATGTAAAAAAAAAGAAGCAAAAAATACCAAATCAGAAACCTTATTTTTATTCCAAAACAAACAAACAAACAAACAAACAACATCATAATAAAAAAATAAGCAAATAATAGCTACATAAACATTGCAGCATTTGGGAGGAACTTGCAGGTTTGCGTCCCGGCAAACGTATTACTACTGACTTTTTTATTTTATTAATAATAATAATAATAATAATAATAATAATAATAATAATAATAATAATAATACAATAGTAATAATAATTATAATAATAATAATAATAATAATAATAAGCAATAATAATAATAATAATAAGAAGAAGAAGAAGAAGAATAAGAAGAATAAGTAGAATAAGAAGAGGCACAGTGATTTACTGGTTAGCACGTTCGCCTCACACCGCCAGGGTCCGGGTTCGAGTTCCCGTCTCGGCCATGTGTGTGTGGAGTTTGTGCATGTTCTCCCCGTGTCTCAGGGGTTTTTCTCCGGGTTCTCCGGTTTCCCTTCCCCCGGGTCCAAAAACATGCACGGTAGGTTGATTGGCACCTTGGAAAATTGTCCCTAGTGTATGAATGAAGTGTGTGTGTGTGTGTGTGTGTGTGTGTGTGTGTGTGTGTGTGTGTGATGGGTTGGCATTCCATCCAGGGTGTATCCTGCCTTAATGCCCATAGACTCCTGAGATAGACACAGACTCCCCGTGACCCGAGGGAAGATCGGATAAAGCGCTAGAAGATGAATGAATGAAGGAATGAATGAACAAAAGGAAAAAGGGAAGAACTGCAGTTGGAAGGAGGGATAAGAATATTTAGGATGAAAAGAAAGAAAGATGTTTGTGTTAGAGGAGTGACTGTGTGACTCGGCCGTGTCACCATTTTCCATCCCAGCCAAATGAAAAGCGCCGGCCATAAAGTCACGGATCCTCCAGTGCCAGATTGACTGTGTGAAATATTTAAGACGAGATGCTCCGAGTGGAAGCGTGTCTCAGTATGTGTGTGTGTGTGTGTGTGTGTGTGTGTGTGTGTGTGTGTGTGTGTGTGTGTGTGTGTGTGTGTGTGTGTGTGTGTTGTGTGTGTAGATTGGGGATTTAACACCGCCCGAGTTCGACTCTCGCACGTATGAAGGATGTGTGAACTTTCAAACGTCCCAGATTTTTGTGCTTTTTATAGTTTATTTATGAACCAAACACTGTTTTTGTTTGTTTGTTTGTTTGTTTGTTTGTTTTGAAAAGTTTTATTTTAGGGACATGATTAATATAGAACATATGTTATATAAACTACAGAATCGCTTCAGCAAAACAAATAAAGCAAATCAGGAACGAAAGGTATAATAAACAAATTACAATAAGAACTTTGTTTGTTGTTGACTGTAATTAAACAAACAATCAATAACGTCATAGATTTAAAAAGAAAATAAGCAAAAACTGGGCAAAAAAATAAAAACTGGGTAAATATTGAAACTTACTAGTAAACAATAACTTGTTTACTTAATAAAAAAAACAACAACAGACAAATAAATGTTTTTATTTTTAATCCAATCAAACAAACAAACAAACAAACAATAAAAAAAGCAAAAATGAGTGAAAACAGGAAAAAAATTTCAGTAAACAACTTCAAACATGAACTAGTAAATAAATAAACATTAATTATCCAAAGTTTTCTTTATAATTTAAACAAACAAAAATCTAAACACAAACTAGCGCTTGAGTAAACAGGAAGTGGCAGCTCTCTCTCTCCCTCTCTCTCTCTTGCTGTCTCTCTCTCTCTCCTCTCTCCTCCTCTCTCTGGCTATCTTTCTCTCTCCCTCTCTGGCTGTCTCTCTCTCTCTCTCTCTCTGTCTCTCTCTCTCTCTCTCTCTCTCTCTTGTCTCTCTCTCTCGCTGTCTCTCTCTTTCTCTCCCTCTCTCTTGTTGTCTCCCTCCCGCTATCTCACTCTCTCATTCCCTCTCTCGTTATCTTTCTCTCTCCCTCTTTCTCGCTGTCTCTCACTCTCCCTCTCTCTCGCTGTGTCTCTCTCTCTCTCTCCCTCTCTCTTGCTCTCTCTATCTCTCTCTCTCTCTCTCTCTCTCTCTCTCTCTCTCTCCTCTCTCTCTCAATGCTCTCTCTCTCTCTCAGCTCTCTATATCTCGCTCTCCTGGGGGGGGGGTCTATCTCTCTCTCTATCTCTCTCTCGCTCTCTCTCTCTCTCTCTTGCTGTCTCTCTCTTTCTCTCCCTCTCTCTTGTTGTCTCCCTCCCTCTATCTCGCTCTTTCTCTCCCTCTCTCATTATCTTTCTCTCTCCCTCTCTCTCGCTGTCTCTCACTCTCCCTCTCTCTCGCTGTCTCTCTCGCTCTCTCTCCCCCTCTCTCTCGCTCTTTCTATCTCTCTCTCTCTCTCTCGCTGTGTCTCTCTCTCTCCTCCTCTCTCACGCTCTCTTTATCTCTCGCTCTCTCTATCTCTCTCTCTCTCTCTCTTCTGTCTCTCTCTCTCACCCTCTCTCTCGCTGACTCTCTCTTTCTCTCCTTCTCTCTTGTTGTCTCTCTCCCTCTATCTCACTGTCTCTATCTCTATGTGTCTCTGTCTCTATCTCTCCCTCTCTCCCGCTGTCTCTCCCTCTCTCTCTCTAGCTGTCTCTCTCCCTCTCTCGCTGTCTCTCTATCTCTCTCCCTCTCTCGCTTGCTGTCTCTCTCTCGCTGTCTCTCTCTCTCTCTCTCTCTCTCTTTCTCTCTCTCTCTCTCTCTCTCTCTCTCTCTCTCTCTCTCTCTCTCTCTCTCTCTTGCTCCACTCTCCGTCTCTCCTGCTGATTGTGATGGATAATGAAGTTTGGAGTTGGGGTTGTGGTAAGTGAGACCGGTGTCACCGCAGTGGAAATGATCCGCATTGATTTTTGTGACTCATTTCTTTTTAATTGCGCGGTTTTGATGTGGAGCAGAAACTCGATGCGGCTCGACGCAAAAACGCGCCCAGATTTCCTGTCCCTGCGATGAAGCGAGTAAAAATACACCCAAAACACGGGGACGAGCTCAGGGGCCGAAAGTAGGGAATGGGAATGGGGGGGGGGTTCGGGGGGCTTTGGGAAGGGGGGGGGGGGTCGGGTTAGATATGCAGGAAATGTCTATTTTTGTCTATTTTTTCATCCATTTATTCGCTTTTTTATTGTATTCATTTTTCTCGTCTCTATCTTTCTCTGTTCCTGCTTTCTGTACGCAAAGTCATGTTACAAAAACATAAATAAGTAAATAAAAAACGAGTCCTTCATTTGTTCCGTGTCGTGTTTCGGATTATCTCGCCTCATCATCATCATCCTCCGCCTGCCCCTTCGCTTTATCAGCAGAGTTAATCACACCTCTATCTGCCCAATCTCTGCTTCCCTCGTTCCAACATTACACTCACTCTGCTCTCCTTGTTATCCGAGATCTGCCCATATCTATCCATCTATATGTCTGTCTGTCTGTCTGCCTGTCTGTCTGCCTTACTCCCTCTCCATCTGTCTTTCTCTCTGCGGAGTGATGGAGCGTGCAGCAGCAGTAGTGATGGTTATGACAGGTACAAACCCCGACAGAGAAGTGTTTCATTCACACCATCACACCATCCGCCGCTCTCTTTCATCCTCGCCCCGTGTCTCACTCTCGGTCTGTCTCACTCTCACTGGTGCACTCTTTTTCTTCATTATATAATCACACGCTTTAATCTCTCACTCTCTCTGTTTAAACCTAACTCGATACAGACACACGGATAGAAGAGAGGAAGTAGGTGTGGATGAACATCAGGATTCCCAGTACAGTGTGCTACAAAGTGGATAGATGGATGGATGGATGGATGGATGGATGGATGGACGGATGGATGGATGGATGTTAGGGTGTTAATCCTCCTTGTTTGTCACTTCATACTCACCTTTAGATTGTATAGTAGTGTATATTAATGTATATTAGTGTATAGGAGGGTATATTAATGTATAGTTGTGCATATTAGTGTATATTAGTGTACAGGAGTGTATAGTAGTGTATAGTGGTGTATATTAATGTATATTAGTGTATAGTAGTGTATAGTGGTTTTTTATTAATGTATTGTAGTGTATATTAGTGTATAGTCGTGTATAGTGGTGTATATTAATGTAGTGTGTATAGTATAGTGTATATTAGTGTATAGTAGTGTATAGTAGTGTATAGTGTTGTGTATTAATGTATTGTAGTGTATATTAGTGTATAGTCGCGTATAGTGGTGTATATTAATGTATATTAGTGTATATTAGTGTGTAGTAGTGAATATTAGTGTGTATAGTAGTGTATTAGTGTAGTATTAGTGTGTATTAGTGTATATTAGTGTATATTAGTGTATATAGTGTGTATAGTGTGTATATTAGTGTATATTAGTGTATATTAGTGTGTAGTAGTGTATAGGAGTGTATAGTAGGGTATAGTAGTGTATAGTGGTGTGTATTAATGTATTGTAGTGTATATTAGTGTATAGTCGCGTATAGTGGTGTATATTAGTGTATATTAGTGTGTAGTAGTGTATAGGAGTGTATAGTAGGGTATAGTCGTGTATAGTGGTGTATATAATAGTGTATATTAGTGTATATTAGTGTATAGTAGTGTATAGGAGTGTATAGTAGGGTATAGTAGTGTATAGTGGTGTATATTAATGTATAGTAGTGTATATTAGTGTATAGTCGTGTATAGTGGTGTATATAATAGTGTATATTAGTGTGTAGTAGTGTATAGGAGTGTATAGTAGGGTATAGTCGTGTATATAATAGTGTATATTAGTGTGTAGTAGTGTATAGGAGTGTATAGTAGGGTATAGTCGTGTATAGTGTATAGTAGGGTATGATCGTGTATAGTGGTGTATATAATAGTGTATATTAGTGTGTAGTAGTGTATAGGAGTGTATAGTAGGGTATAGTCGTGTATAGTGGTGTATATAATAGTGTATAGTAGTGTATATTAGTGTATAGGAGTGTATAGTAGGGTATAGTAGTGTATAGTCGTGTATAGTGGTGTATATAATAGTGTATATTAGCGTATAGTAGTGTATATTAGTGTATATTAGTGTATAGTAGTGTATAGTAGTGTATAGTAGGGTATAGTAGTGTATAGTGGTGTATATTAATGTATCGTAGTGTATATTAGTGTATAATGGTGTATAGTGGTGTATATAATAGTGTATAGTGGTGTATATTAGTGTATAGTGGTGTATAGTAGTGTATAGTGGTGTATATTAATGTATAGTAGTGTATATTAGTGTATAATAGTGTATAGTGGTGTATATAATAGTGTATAGTGGTGTATATTAGTGTATAGTGGTGTATAGTAGTGTATAGTGGTGTATATTAATGTATAGTAGTGTATATTAGTGTATAATAGTCTATAGTGGTGTATATTAGTGTACAGTGGTGTATAGTAGTGTATAGTGGTGTATATTAATGTATAGTAGTGTATATTAGTGTATAATAGTCTATAGTGGTGTATATTAGTGTATAGTGGTGTATAGTAGTGTATAGTGGTGTATAGTTGTAGGCGGCACTACACATTTTGAAACGTGTCCCGGATCTCTGTACTGTGTACTCTGTGACAGCTGCGTTTTTTTCCTCTGGGGAAATAAATAGAAGCGGAATGTTTACTCTGAAAAGAGAAATAAAAAAAGCAGACGTTGGATCAATGCGGCTGTGGTTAAACTCCGAGTAACACCCGAGTGCGGCATTTTAAACACCCAGCGTTCCGGGATCTGCAGCTTCCCTCCTGCGTTTACCTCAAACGCTCCCAAACTGCACCGGGGTGAATTAACAGCCGGGATTCGGGTCCTTAATGGAAACCAGATTAGCAGCAGGAGTTCCTTTATGAAACACAAATGCGAGAAAATCCAATGTAAAAATAAATAAATAAATAAATAAATAATAGAAAATGAAGCAAAGCTGACGACTGGTCAGCGTTTTTTTTTAAATAAATAAATAAATAGACCCTGTGTGCTGGATGAAGCATACGTTTTGACTCCTTCAGGAGAAATATCTCAAATAATGCATTAAAGGGCAATTTATTATTATTATTATTATTATTATTATTGTTATTGTTATTATTATTATTGTTTTTATGCATTTTATTTGGACCCCACCCACTTTCTGACTCCACCCACCAAATGCAGGATTCCATTCAATACAACATTCACTAATTCCCGACGACTCCATTATTTACACCCATAATTCATAGCACATTCTCGTTATTTATATTTACTATTTATAATCGATATTTTTCACCCGACTTTCAACTCGATCCGTTCGCTTTGTTCACGACATACTCACCTTTAGATTGTATAGGAGTGTATAGTAGTGTATATTAATGTATAATAGTCTATCGGAGTGTATAGGGTTATATAGTTGTGCATAGTAGTGTATAGGAGTGTATATTAATGTATAGTAGTCTATCAGAGTGTATAGGGATATATAGTTGTGTATAGTAGTGTATAGGAGTGTATATTAATGTATAGTAGTCTATCGGAGTGTATAGGTTTATATAGTTGTGTAAAGTAGTGTGTAGTAGTGTATATTAATGTATAGTAGTCTATCGGAGTGTATAGGGTTATATAGTTGTGTATAGTAGTGTATATTAATGTATAGTAGTCTATCGGAGTGTATAGGGATATATAGTTGTGTATAGTAGTGTATAGGAGTGTATATTAATGTATAGTAGTGTATAGGAGTGTATATTAATGTATAGTAGTCTATCGGAGTGTATAGGTTTATATAGTTGTGTATAGTAGTGTATATTAATGTATAGTAGTCTATCGGAGTGTATAGGGATATATAGTTGTGTATAGTTGTGTATAGGAGTGTATATTAATGTATAGTAGTCTATCGGAGTGTATAGGGATATATTGTTGTGTATAGTAGTGTATAGGAGTGTATATTAATGTATAGGACGACTAGTCAGTGTTTTTAAAAATAAATAAATAAATAAATAAATAAATAAACCCTGTGTGCTGGATGAAGCATAAGTTTCACCCCCCCCCCCCCCGTCTCTCTGCAAACGTCGTCTTTAGTGCTTCACTGCTTTCTATTTTCGACTTCAAGTTAGAACTGATATTAAAAGCCACTTCAGATCGCGTTCGGAGGTAAAACATCACGCTCCGTCTGCACCTCCTATCACATCTCAGGAACGAGAAAACTGGAAAAACAGTTGAAAAATAAAGCGTTAAAGGGAAAAAGGCGTCCTGGTTTCTTTCCTCTTCCTCTTCGGTATTCATTCAGACTCTGATTCAGTCGTTACGTAACCATGCGCACAATTTACAAATGAAATACAAAATACAATATTCCTTCTTTTTTGGGGAAAAAAAGGTCATTCGTTCATCAGTAAACGCTTTAATGGGAACGTTACGGATCTCCACACGGATCAAAGCGGAATTTTTCACCTTCCTTTTACACGCGTTATTTAGGGGAAAAGTGGGATGTGTGGGTGGAGTCTGTACAAGCAGGTGGAGTCGAGAAATACTGTAGCGTGAATTTTTTCTTTCTTTCTTTCTTTCTTTCTTTCTTCTTCACTTGCTTTTCATTTTTTGAACAATCAGTCTTCCATTCATTCATTCATTCATTCATCATTCATTATTTATGTATTTCTTTCTTCTTTTTTGTTTCTTTTTTTTTCTTCTTTTTTTTTCCTTTTTTCTTTTTCTTTTTTCTTTCTTATACACTTATTTTTGGATTTTTTGAACACTCTTTCTTTCTTTCTTTTTTCTTTCTTTTTCTTTCTTTCTTTCTTTTTTCTTTCTTTCTTTCTACAAAAACATCCGCGTACAGGAATTATATATTTTCTCTACTTATTATTTTTATTTTTTATTATTATATTATTATTATTATTATTTATTATTATTATTATATTGTTATTATTATTATTATTATTATTATTATTATTAATATTATTATTGTTATTATTATTATTATATATTATTATTATTATTTATTATTATTATATTTATTATTATTATTGTTGTTTATTATTATTATTTTTTTTTTTTATCTCTGAAGACGAGACGCGGATATCGAGACTAACGTTTCCCTCTGTCATTAAATATGGCGAGTCTCTCTTCTGATCTCTCCACATTAATTACGTTTACTGTTATTTCATTTTTCCATTTTCCTCCCGACGCCTGCAGCCATTCACTCGTTTTTTTCCCTTTCCACCATCACTCGCTCTTTTTCTTCCTCTCTCTAAACCCTAACTGAAAATCAAGTCTTAAATCTCTCTCTCTCTCTCCCTCTCTTTCTCTATCTCCCTCTCTCTCCCTTTCTGTCTCTTTCCCTCTCTCTCTCTCTGCCTCTCCCTCTCTCTTTCCCCTCTCTCTCTCTCTTCCCTCTCTCTCTCTCTCTCT
>JACRUU010000028.1:22661240-22679423 GCA_030449085.1 Kryptopterus vitreolus | reverse complement strand
CCAATTCATCACGCCGTGCATGACCCGAGTCTGAATGGAGGTGTTCCAAATCCTGCGAGACCAAGCCTCCAGTGCCCTAGAGTGATTTCTACACAGGGACACTGCTACAAAACGGTTATTTTACTACGCGAGGAACAAGGCGGGGGTCGATTTGGGAGCGCGTCTGCATTTCAATAGCGTTTTTCAATGCGCCCTTGTCGATTTACCCTAACGACGGAGAATTGTCGAGCGGCCGATGCACCGGAGCGGGGGAGTATCTGCTGACTGATAATGTGAAGCCCCAGGCTGGGTGAGGGGGGGAGGGGGGGGGTAAATAAATAAATAACTAAGTCGATAAATAAATACAAAGTCCTTGTTTGTGCGGATATAAATTGTTGAAAACAAATCTGCAGCGTTTGTGAGACGGGTCCAAAAAAAGTGACTTCTGTGATACAATTGTGTAACGATGACTGTAGGCATTAAAGCAAGACTTCGTCCGATCTAAAAGGCTTGAACTTGAGGATAGTCCCAATCAAGACGTCATCGCCACCCCCATCCCCCCCCACACACACACACACACACTGTTATCTCCTTTAAAGCCAAGCCAAAGCTTCCTCAAACACTTTCCACACAAAGTATGGCTTTTCCACCTGTCTGTGTCTATCTCAGGCGTCTATGGGCATTAAGGCAGGATACACCCTGGATGGAATGCCAACCCATCACAGGACACACACACACACACACACACACACATTCATACACTAGGGACAATTTTCCAAGGTGCCAATCAACCTACCGTGCATGTTTTTGGACCGAGGGGAGGAAACCCGGAGAACCCGGAGAAAAACCCCTGAGACACGGGGAGAACATGCACAAACTCCACACACACATGGCCGAGACGGGAATCGAACCCGGACCCTGGCGGTGTGAGGCGAACATGCTAACTACTAAAACACCGTGCCCAACTCCTGTTCGTGACGCGGGAGGGACGTGGAAGGGAGCCGGGGTCAGAGCTCCCGCGCCTCGGCCCTCGCGAATACCCTCCTCCATCCGTCTCTCGGTCGAGGCTCTCTGGGGGTTCAACCAAAAGTTTATATTATTTATATTTATATTAGAAAATACAAGGACAAGGAAATGTGCGAAACGTTATAACAAGAAGAAAATGATCAACATATATACATTATTACTCACAAATCGTTGTTTACTGTTCCGCCCATTAAACAATGCAAATATGTTCAAAACAATACATTGTGATGTGCGACTTTTTTAACTTTTACACGATGAATCTCAGCGCCCCCGGTGTACGATCGCAGCAAAACTTCGCTGGAAGGTTTGATACATTTTTACGACATATTGTAAAGAAAAAAAAAGACATCAGAAACCCAAAAACTCGGATTTCAGACGTGAAATAAAGTCTGAGTGCGGATTCATTTGGTGCGGATATCAATCCCTGAAACGTCGCCTTTTAAGTGCACTTGTAAATCCCCCCCCATTCATTTTGGGAGTTAAACAGCACTCGGGGGTTTATAAAGCAGAATGCGATGAACTGTTCGGCTCTTGGTGTGTTTGGGTCAGTGGTTTTTATCCGAGTGGATCCGTGCTGTATAATTATAATTACAGGCGGCTGAGTGTTTACTGTTTGTGCACACGCCTCTCGGTCTCCACAAATGTGTCCCTCTAAACCAGGTTTATTACCCGCCACATAAACTCCAGCGTCCCCGTATTTCAGCGCTCCGGTGTGTGTTTTTATTCCGGGCCAAGCAAATAGATTGAGGGACTGCGTTCGAGTGGATAAATTAATTCCTTGAAGGCAACCTCTTTTGTTTGGGTGGTTCCGGAGCGAAAGCACTTGAAAATATGTCCTGCTAAACAACTGTCAGGGACTTGAGCAAAAACGCCGCAGTAACTAGGAAGCGGGGAAGGGGGTGCCTTTTTTTTCCCCCCCGCCGGTCGCCTCGAGTGTTTCATTTGATGCGCCTGATGTTTATTGTCCTAGTTGATGTGTATGAGCCACCATTAGTTGCTAGCTGATGCTTATGTCCTTCGTAAATGGCTTTACGTCGCTTTAGACGAGGCGCCATTAAAGCGCATTTGCATTAGCGGGCGGCGGCTAACGAGGCTTTAACGACGCCAGTGAGGGGAAAGCCGGCGGGACGATGAGGCCGATAAACCCGGAGAAAAAAAAAAAACGGAAAAACCGCCTCCCGTAGAAATGCGCTGATGACACGTGAGAAGAAATGTCGGATTTATTACATCATGCTGATGTCATCGATCAGATTCAGTGATCGGATTATCGGAAAGGAATTGTTTTTTGTTTCTTTTGCAAAATCAAACATTTACGACTTACGAAGCGGGGGGGGGGGGGCACGGTGGTTTAGCGGTTAGCACGTTCGCCTCACACCGCCAGGGTCCGGGTTCGATTCCCGTCTCGGCCATGTGTGTGTGGAGTGTTGTTTGCATATTCTCCCTGTGCCTCAGGGGGTTTTTCTCCGGGTTCTCCGGTCTCCTCCCGGTTCAAAAACATGCACGGTAGGTTGATTGGCACCTTGGAAAATTGTCCCTAGTGTATGAATGTGTGTGAGTGTGTGTGTGTGTGATGGGTTGGCATTCCATCCAGGGTGTATCCTGCCTTAATGCCCATAGACGCCTGAGATAGACACAGACTCCCCGTGACCCAAGGGAAGATCGGATAAAGCGGTAGAAGATGAATGAATAGTAAAGCTGGGGTCAGAGCACAGGAGCCCCTGAAGGGCCCGGAGCACAGAGCGTTAAGGACCTAGTTGCCACAACTTGGTGATACCGGGGGTCGAACCCCCGACCTTCCGATCAGCAGCCCAGCTAATGGTTTCTGTCCATCAGCTCCTGGGTTACAGGGACCGGAACATTTCCCAGCACCCCAGCTGGGACTCGAACCCACAATCCCTGCCTTAGGAGCCCAGTGCCTTGTCGATAAGACAGTATATAATGTTTAACGTGCGACGTCGCCTCATAACACAAAACACATGCATTCGCTTTCACATCTTTCTCTGAATCTTTTTCACTGGACATTTCGGGATAGAAATTTCCCAAATCCGCTCGGTGTGTGACACGCTGCACTCTAGTGTCGGGATGCTGTCACTTAACATAGCCACGTGCATTGTGGGAGACGTAGTTTATTGTCAGTGTCCTATATTAAGCCACATAAAATGACGTAGCGGGTCACATTCGATCAGTCTACCCTGGTAATATTTGAAAAAGACCGCTTGGCCCCTACAGATCACGCGGTGTGTGTGTGTTTTTTTCTTCCCCCGTGTCATCATCTCTAGCGTCGGAACGAATGATCAGCGTGAGCTAAACACACTTCATATAAAGAACGAATGCGGGAAGCTAATGAAGTGCGCGAGTGTGCTCGAGCGCTCGTGCTCATTGCACTGTAATAAGAGCAGATCTGATGACTCTCGTTAGCCGGTTAGCCTCGCGGGGCGCTAACGGCGGAGAAACGCCGCAATCCGCTTCGAAACACAAATCTGCGTTCCTGGTGCAACATAATGAGTTTTTTTTATATAGTTCTGTGTGGAAGACCGACGTGGGATACGCTATCGGATACGGAACGAATATAGATAATCAAATGTATAAATAAGGGGCACGGTGGTTTAGCGGTTAGCACGTTTGCCTCACACCTCCAGGGTCCAGGGTTCGATTCCCGTCTCGGCCATGTGTGTGTGGAGTTTGTGCATGTTCTCCCCGTGTCTCAGGGGGTTTTTCTCCGGGTTCTCCGGTTTCCTCCCCCGATCCAAAAACATGCACGGTAGGTTGATTGGCACCTTGGAAAATTGTCCCTAGTGTATGAATGTGTGTGTGTGTGTGTTGTGTGTGTGTGTGTCCTGCGATGGGTTGGTATTCCATCCAGGGTGTATCCTGCCTTAATGCCCATAGACACCTGAGATAGACACAGACTCCCCGTGACCCGAAGGAAGATCGGATAAAGATCGGTAGAAGATGAATGAATGAATGAATGAATGAATGAATGAATGAATGAAAAAAATGTATAGCTGAAAAGTTCGGTGAATAAATTCGGATAATAAAAAGGTTTGCGTGTGTGTTTAGTTCGGTTTAAGAACGACGTCTTCTGTAGGTGGGCTAAAAACAATGTGTGTGTGTGTGTGTGTGTGTTGTGTGTGTGTGTGTGTGCACCCGTTTCTGACCTCTCCGAGCGAAATCGTTCTGTTACCCATGAATAATAAATTACTCGCCGCCTTCAAAGCCAAAAGCTAAACTCCCTCCTGCAAAGCTAACACGGCTAATCACACAGCAGTTTAGCATTTCTCTCACTGTTGCGCCTCCGTTACCATTTTTATTTATTTGTTTTTGTTTTTGTTTTTTATCTGTTGATATTTATGCAAAATGCTGCCTTCTTTCCTTCCTTTCTTCATTTTATTTTTAACTGCAAATTCTATCTTTGGCATTTTTTCTCCTTCATTTTTCATCCCTTCTTATTCTGTCCTTTTTTCCTGCTTTTCTGCCCTTTTCCGTTTGCTTTCTTTTCATTCTGTTTTTGTTTACCTTCCTATGAATATCTACTTTTTTTCTCTTTCATCTCCTCCCCTTTTTCCTACATTCATCTGTTCATTTTTTTACTTTCATGTTTTCCTAATATTTAGTATTTAATTTTTATTGTTTTATTTTTTTTTATCTGCCAATCATTTTCTTTTTTGTGCATTATTCTCTCATTATTTCTCTTACTCCCCCTCATTTTCCCTTCTTTCCTTCAATTCTACATTTTTCCTCTGCTCAGTTTATTTTGTTATATATATATATATATATATATATATATATATATATATATATATATATATATATATATATATATATATATATATCATATTCATATTCATTCATTCATTCATTCATCTTCTACCGCTTTATCCGATCTTCCCTCGGGTCACGGGGAGTCTGTGTCTATCTCAGGCGTCTATGGGCATTAAGGCAGGATACACCCTGGATGGAATGCCAACCCATCACAAGACACACAAAACACACACACACACACACACAACACACACACACACACACACATTCGTACACTAGGGACAATTTTCCAAGGTGCCAATCAACCTACCGTGCATGTTTTTGAACCGGGAGGGAAACCGGAGAACCCGGAGAAAAAAAAACCCCCTGAGGCACGGGGAGAAACATGCAAACTCCACACACACACATGACCGAGACGGGAATCGAACCCGGACCCTGGCGGTGTGTGAGGCGAACGTGCTAATCACAAAACCACCGTTTTTGTCCCCCTATATATATATATATATATATATATATATATATATATATATATATATATATATATATATATATATATATATATATATATATATATGCATTTATATTTTTTTCCTGGAAGATTTCTTCACTGATCCCTTTTTAATCTGTCTTTACATTCTTGTTTTTTTTATTTTTAAAGTATTTTATTTATTTTCCCCCTTTTTCTACCCTTTTCTGTTTTCCTTCTTTCCATTCTTTTTTTTTTTTTACCTTTACATGAACATCTACTTTTTCATCTTTATACTCATATATTTATATTTTCCATATTTATATTTATATTATATTTCACTTCTTATTTATTTTTCCCCCCTTTTCCTCCCACTTTTTTGTTTTCCTGAAATTATTTAAGAATACATATTTTATATTCTTTTCTATTTAAATTATTATTTCTTATTTATTTATTTATTTATTTATTTATTATTTCCTTTCCGCCCTCCTGCAAAGCTAACGCGGCTAATCACGCAGCATTTTAGCATTTCTCTCTCGTCCGTTTGCGTTTCTGGAAGCGGGAGAAAAAAAAAAAAGACATATTCCACAAGAATCCATATTTGGTGGAGGAAAATGATCTCCCTGACAGTTCACTCGGGATGTTCTGTGAGCGCTCGATGCTAAAAATGTCCAAACCTTGTTTTTTTTTTGTTTTTTTTGTTTTTAAAGCAAATAAACATCATTCCTGAGGTAAATGTTGCGCCTGCGGATCATTCCGTCACGTTCTCGCTCGCACGGCTGCTGTACTTTGTGTGGAAACATGTATATGAAGATTTCCGAGGCTTAGTTTCTATGTAGTTGCATAGCAACACTGATGTCATCCTGTAATGCCGTGTTCATATAAAACAAGCGTAATCCAGCTTTCTTTAACAATAACGCCAACAATACAATCTCACACTGACATTTTTCTTTCTTATTTGTATTTTTTATTCTTATATACGTTTTTTTTTTATTATTCTGTCTTTCCGTCCTTGTTTTCTATTATTCATTCATTCATTCATTCATTTTCTAACGCTTTATCCGATCTCTCGGGTCACGGGGAGTCTGTGTCTATCTCAGGCGTCTATGGGCATTAAGGCAGGATACACCCTGGATGGAATGGCAACCCATCACAGGACACACACACACATTCACACACTAGGGACAATTTTCCAAGGTGCCAATCAACCTACCGTGCATGTTTTTGGACCGGGAGGGAAACCGGAGAACCCGGAAAAAAAAAAAAACCCCTGAGGCACGGGGAGAACATGCACAAACTCCACACACACATGACCGAGACGGGAATCGAACCCGGATCCTGGCGGTGTGAGGAGAACGTGCTAAACCACTAAACCACCGTGCCCCTTGTTTTCTATTAGAATTTTCTTATTTATTTATTTATTTATTTTTATCTTTGCATTCTTTTTACCTTACCTTTTTTTTATCTACCTGCTCTTTTTTCTCTTTCGTCATTCTTACTTTCTTTCTTTTCCTTTTTCCTCCATTCATCTATTCATTTTTTCACTTTCACATTTCCCTGATTTTTTTTCCTGATTTATTATAAATTTTTTTCATCCCTTTGTTTGCTTTATATCTGTTTATATTTATCTGACAATCTTTTTTTTAAATATTATTAATTTAATTTTTCCCTTCTCCCCAATTTTCCCTTCTTTCGTTCCTTTCTTAAGTTTTCCTCTGTTCATTTTATTTATTTATTTATTCTTCACCCATCCCTTCCTCATTCTGTCTTTACAGCCTTGTTTTCTATTAGAATTTTCTTATTTATTTATTTATTTTTATCTTTGCATTCTTTTTACCTTACCTTTTTTTATCTACCTGCTTTTTTTTCTCTTTCATCATTTTTTCTTTCTTTTCCTTTTTCCTCCATTCATCTATATTTTTTTTTTTCATAATTTATTATACATTTTTTATCCTTTTATTTGCTTTATATCTGTTTATATTTATCTAACAATCATTCTCTTTTATTTTTTTAATCCTCTCAATATTTCCCTTCCCCCCAATTTTCACTTCTTTCTTTCCTTTCTTAAGTTTTCCTCTGTTCATTTTATTTATTTATTTTTTCTTCACCCATCCCTTCCTCATTCTGTCTTTACATCCTTGTTTTCTTTTTTTTTTCTTAAAGAGAATTATTATTTATTTATTACTTATTTATTTCCCCCTTTTTCTTCCATTTTCTGTTTGCCTTCTTTACATTCTTTTATTTTTACCTTCCATACCTACTTTCTCTTTTTTCTCTTTCATCTTCGTCTTTCCTCCCTTGTTCCTCCATCCATCCATTAATTTTTTCACTTTCATATTTTTTTTTAAATTTCATTCATTTTTTTATATTCTTTTATTTGTTTTTTTGTTTATCTGTTTATATTTACCTTCCGATCATTTTCATTTTCATGCATTATCCTCTCAATATTTCCCTTCTTTCCTTTCTCCATTCATTTTTCCCTCCCGGTGTTTTTTTTCCCGCGATTCCCTTCTTATTCCCTCTAAACTCTTTTTAAAGACTCGCCCGAGCAGACAGATGGACACGGTTTAAGTGGTTTCGAGTTTCGTCGCAGGAGGTGAAAAGACAAGGCGTCGCCCGGGTCATGCGTGTCGTCGCGTGGAAAATAGACGGCGAGACGGTTGCAACGTGAGGAGCGTCTGAGGAATGTGACGGGCCGGTTAGCGACGTGCTAAGTCATGTCCCTATTCCGGGACGCTCCGTTGCTGCTCCGTTTAAAAGCCCTGGCTACGATTTCAAAGGAGGCAAAGTCGTAAATTAGATTTTATTTATCGCGAGTTTTCGCCATGACAGTTATGAGAGACGGCTAACGGGCGCTAACTCATCACCTGTTCCTGCTCAGGATGGGAGAAGTGAGGGGAGGGGGTGCCTTAAAAGAACTGATTGAATTTGACCCCAAAAACATGCCCACGGTGATGCCTTCAACACACACACACACACACACACCCACACACACACACACACAACACACACACAGATTTATATCAATGCCCGAATTAAATATTCATAAATGCTTCAATAAGAAATGAAGAGCGAGCAGCAGAGCATCTGTCGCTTATACTGGGACTTTTTTATGAATTCCAGGTGCAGTTAAAAAAAGTAAATAAATAAATAAATAAATAAATGAATAAATAAGTAAATAAATAAATAAGAAATTGGGAAATTCCACTATTCGCTATCTGGCTATATATATATATATATATATATATATATATATATATATATATATATATATATATATATATATATATAATATATATATATATAATAACCTTGGCATTAAGGAAGCGAGTTGCCAGGAAGTGGTTTTATTAGTAAAAATAAATAAGAAAAAAAAGAATGATGAAAAGAACGAAAAAAGAGAATGTTTTTTTTTATACGGTAAATGGTAAAATGAATGTAAAGAAGGCAAACAAAAAAGTTAGAAAATAAAAAAAAAGCAAGGATGTAAAGACAAATTCATTCATTCATCTTCTAGCGCTTTATCCGATCTTCCCTCGGGTCACGGGGAGTCTGTGTCTATCTCAGGCGTCTATGGGCATTAAGGCAGGATACACCCTGGATGGAATGCCAACCCATCACACACACACACACACACACACACACACACACACACACACACACATTCATACACTAGGGACAATTTTCCAAGGTGCCAATCAACCTACCGTGCATGTTTTTGGACCGGGGGAGGAAACCGGAGAACCCGGAGAAAAAAACCCCCTGAGACACGGGGAGAACATGCACAAACTCCACACACACATGGCCGAGACGGGAATCGAACCCGGACTTTGGCGGTGTGAGGCGAACGTGCTAACCACTAAACCACCGTGCCCTTGTAAAGACAAATTAATAAAATAAAAACCTGGATAAGAATTAAAAAAAAATTGTTATTGTATACCTCTCGAACCACATACCCGTTCGGAATTATGGGAAATCGGCAACATTCCGGGGCCATAGAGAATAAATGGGGAAATTTGACGCTCCCTTGACATGCACATCTGACATATCCACTCATAAGTGAGATGGAGTAGGTCGACCAAATGCCTGTCGAATCCCAGACCTGCTCGGAATTCCGGGAATTCTGTATCGTTCCGTTGCATAGCGACGTCATGTGGCAGCAAAAGTAAAAATGTGCGCCATGTGACGTGTCTAAACGCTCGGCACATCGACAGGAGTCGGACTCGAGGAAATTTGATGACATCACTGGTCCTGCGCTTGCATTGGCAAGCATCACTCACATTTTCTTCAGAAAATGTCACATGTCTAGTTGGCTTTTACATTTTTATTTTTATTTATTTAATTTATTTAATTTAATTTTATTTAATTTTATTTAATTTATTTTTACATATTTTATTGATCCTGTGAGGGAAATTATTTTCTTCACTGGGGTCAGAGCGCAGGCTCAGTCGTGATACAGCGCCCCCTGGAGCACAGCGGGTTAAGGGCCTTGCTCAAGGACCCAATGGTGGCAGCTTGGTGATACCGGGGCTCGAACCCCCGACGACACCCCTCCTCCCCTGTTGCTTGTTAAAATAATTAATTAATGTAATTTTAATAATTTAATTTATATTAGATCAACACATTATTTGTTGTTTATTTTATTTTATTGAGTTTATTATTATTAATCCTAAAAAAAAAAAAAGTCATTCGTTTGATATTGTTTTTTCGCCCCATTTAAGGTATTATATCAATACCAAGGAAAACGGTCTTCACAGCGATATCGTCTTAAGAGTTCATTAACGCGATGTCATCATCGCGCGCTTATTTACGGGACTTTATTCGCTAATACCCGCTTTTAACATCGCCAGCGCGAGTCTTGATGGGCTTTTTACGCTAGCTCCGGACCCGATTAGCGTCGCTGACGGATATTATCTCAGGACCTAATTAGTGTAAATCTCAGATAACGTTTTTGCTTTAATCACGTTTAACAAGCAGCATCTGATGACGAAGTTGCGTTTGGAACGCGTCCAGAGTTACGAGGAGGGAAAGAAAAGAAGAAAAGAAAAAAGAAAAAAAGAAAAAAGAAAGAAAGTATCGCCGGGCTTTTCGTTCGCTCAGCACCGGTGTGAAAAGTTTCCTGCAGTGCACGCAGATGCTTGTATACACACACACACACACACACACACACACATATTGCTGCATCACGCTGCGTAAATCCACAATTAGCCATATACACTTGGCTCTAATCTGTACCCGTGTGAGTGAAACCGGATTACCCATGATTCCTGCTGATAATAAAGTGCCTGGGTTTTTATTTATTTATTTATTTATTTATTTATTTATTTATTTATTTATTTATTCATTCATTCATTCATTCATTCATCTTCTACCGCTTTATCCGATCTTCCCTCGGGTCACGGGGAGCCTGTGCCTATCTCAGGCGTCTATGGGCATTAAGGCAGGATACACCCTGGATGGAATGCCCACCCATCGCAGGACACACACACACACACACACACACACACACATTTACACACACATTCATACACTAGGGACAATTTTCCAAGGTGCCAATCAAACCTACCGTGCATGTTTTTGGACCGGGGGAGGAAACCGGAGAACCCGGAGAAAAACCCCCTGAGGCACGGGGAGAACATGCACAAACTCCACACACACATGGCCGAGACGGGAATCGAACCCGGACCCTGGCGGTGTGAGGCGAACGTGCTAAACCACTAAACCACCGTGCCCCGCACTATTTGTTTATTTATTTATTTATTTTTAATGCCTTTGACTTTTAGGTTCACTTACGATAAAAACCCACAATGAATCCCAGATACATCCCAGGTACAAAATTTGTCGCTAAAACAGACAAAAATATGCGTTTTTGTTAACGTTTATATCGTTCGTTATTAACGTTTATTTAATAATGAACCCCACACTGGCTCTGTATTATATCAGGGGTGTGAAAGTCATCATCGCCGTGGGATACGCAAGCATCATTGTGTCCCTCGAACCGCCATTTGTGACTATAAGACAAGTATATTGTGTATGATGTGCGATGTCGCCTCATAACACATCCATAACATCAGTAACATTATCCGATCTTCCCTCGGGTCACGGGGAGTCTGTGTCTATCTCAGGCGTCTATGGGCATTAAGGCAGGATACACCCTGGATGGAATGCCAACCCATCACACACACACACACACACACACACACACATTCATACACTAGGGACAATTCTCCAACCTACCGTGCATCTTTTTGGACCGGGGGAGGAAACCGGAGAACCCGGAGAAAAACCCCCTGAGGCACGGGGAGAACATGCACAAACTCCACACACACATGGCCGAGACGGGAATCGAACCCGGACCCTGGCGGTGTGAGGCGAACGTTCTAACCGCTACTCTACCGTGCCTCATAATGCTAAGCGCTGCACTCTAGTGGCGGGATGCCGTCACTTCGCGGGTAATGTAGTTGCATGCATTGTGGGAGATGTAGTTTATCGTCAATGCACGCTTTAAAGCGGCAAAGTGCTCTATAGCATTTCAATACATCCGGAGACGTTTTATACTATTGTATATTTGTCGAAAAAATGTCCCAAAAGTTTAGTTCAAAGAAAAGACGTTTTTTAGGGTTTTTTTGTGTGTGTGTGTGTGTGTGTGTGTGTGTGTGTGTGTGTGAGTGTGTGAGGAAAGTGGCCTCATGCTGCACCAGTGCTCTAATGCTTTCTCGTAATGCTACTTGTATCAAAATTACCGTAATTACACAACAGATCCATTCACCCCCCCATCACCACCACACACACCCACCACACACACCCCACCCCAACACCACCACCACCACCACCGAGCCGTCCCCGTTTCCATGGCGACCCTCAGCTCGTCAACAAGGCCATTACAGAAGAGTGATATAGCAATATAGTAAATGTCAGCGTAACTACTTTGATCATGGAAAGGAATATTTCAAGGCCAGATTTCGGCTCGAGTGAACGAGTGTCATGAAGTCTAAAAAAAATGGGGGGGAAAAAAAACAAAGGCTATTTTGTTGTAAAAATGAAATCCTGTACAGGTGTAGAGAGAGAGAGAGAGAGAGAGAGAGAGAGAGAGGTGGTGCTGTAGATATCTTTATCCTGTTGGAGCTACATGCGGTGTGGTAAACGGGTGGAACGATTCACAACATGATGTGGAATTGCAGTATAGAATGATCTGTACACAGCTGGGAAACGTCTGGGAAGGCAAGACGGAAATATCCCGCGGAATCGACGAGCTGTCCTTAATCTCTTAGACAGACAGACAGACAGGTTATCTATACAGACAGACAGACAGAGAGACAGACAGGTTATCTATACAAACAGACAGACAGAGAGACAGACAGGTTATCAGACAGATAGACAGACAGACAGACAGGTTATCTATACAGATGGACATGTTATTTATACAGACGGACAAAGAGACAAACAGGTTATCTATACAGACAGACAGACAGGTTATGTATACAGATAGACAGACAGACAGACAGACAGATAGGTTATCTATACAGACAGACAGACATGCTATCTACACAGACAGACAGATAGACAGACAGACAGATTGGTTATCTATACAGATAGACATGCTAGTTATACAGATAGACAAAGAGACAGACAGGTTATCTATACAGATAGACAGACAGACTGGTTATCTATACAGACAGACAGACAGAGAGACAAACAGGTTATCTATACAGACAGACAGACAGGTTATGTATACAGATAGACAGACAGACAGACAGACAGACAGGTTATCTATACAGACAGACAGACAGGTTATGTATACAGATAGACAGACAGACAGACAGACAGACAGACAGACATTATCTATACAGACAGACAGACTTGTTATCAGATACAGACAGACAGAGACAGACAGGTTATCTATACAGACAGACAGACTTGGTTATCAATACAGACAGAGACAAAGAGACAGACAGGTTATCTATACAGATAGACAGACAGACAGACTGGTTATCTATACAGACAGACAGACAGGTTATCAATACAGACAGAGAGACAGACAGGTTATCTATACAGACAGACAGACAGGTTATCTGTACAGACAAACAGACAGGTTATCTATACAGACAGACAGACAGACAAGTTATCTATACAGATAGACATGCGATTTATACAGACGGACAAAGAGACAGACAGGTTATCTATACAGACAGACAGACATGCTATCTATACAGACAGACAGATGACAGACAGACATACAGACAGATTACAGACATACAGACATACAGATCTATCAGACAGACAGACAGACAATTTATCTAGAAGATAGACAGATGTTATCTATACAGACAGCTATTTATACAGACGGACAAAGAGACAGACAGGTTATATATACAGACAGACAGACAGACAGACTGTTATCTATACAGACAGACAGACAGAGTTTATCATCCAGACAGAGAGACAGACAGGTTACTATACAGACAGACAGACAGGTTATCTATACAGACAGACAGGCAGGTTATCTATACAGACAGACAGACAGACAGGTTATCTATACAGATAGACATGTTATTTATACAGACGGACAAAGAGACAGACATTTATCTATACAGACAGACAGACAGGTTATCAATACAGACAGACAGGTTATCTATACAGACAGACAGACATGCTATCTTATACAGACAGAGACAGAGATTCAGACAGACGACAGGGTTATCACTATGACAGCGTTATCTATACAGACAGACAGACAGGTTATCTGTACAGACAAACAGACAGGTTATCTATACAGACAGACAGACAGACAAGTCAGAGAGACAGACAGTATCTATACAGACAGACAGACAGACAGGTTATCTGTACAGACAAACAGACAGGTTATCTATACAGACAGACAGACAGACAAGTTATCTATACAGATAGACATGTTATTTATACAGACGGACAAAGAGACAGACAGGTTATCTATACAGATACAGATTTATACAGACAGAAGAGACGACAGGTTACACGACAGACACAGACACGTTATGTATACAGATAGACAGACAGACAGATGTGTTATCTATACAGACAGACAGGTTATCTATACAGATACAGACAGATGTGTTATCTATACAGACAGACAGACAGACAGACAGACAGTTATCTATACAGACAGACAGACAGACACACAGACAGACGTGTTATCTATACAGACAGATAGATAGACAGACAGGTTATATATTCAGACAGACAGGGGTTTGAGATATGGAAAAGACTCAAATGTGGGATATTAATCCCAATAATTATAGTAATAAATTACAGGATAGTAATTAAATAAGTGTTTGTTTGTTTGTTTGTGTGTGTGTGTGTGTGTTTGTGTGTGTGTGTTGTGTGCGTGTGTGTGGTGCCGACGTGTGTGCGTGTGTGTGGTGTGTGTGTTGTGTGTGTGTGTGTGTGTGTGGGTGTGTTTGTGTGTGTGACCTTGTGCTAAGACATTCAGAGATTATTTAGATGTGGCCAGTGGGTTCCGGGGCCCCGGGGGGGAAACACACCCTCTCACACACACACACACACACACACACACACACACACACACACACACACCCATCACTGATGTAATTTATCCTTGTTAGCACAGTGTGTGTGTGTGTGTGTGTGTGTGTGTGTGTGTGTGTGTGTGTGTGTGTGTGTGTGTCAGATGACCCTGACACTTAATGCCCTTCTAATTTGGAGTCTGTATTTTAATATGTGTTTGAAACACGAGTGTGTTTATTTATTCACACTGACGTTCAACCAGTTCACTCTCTCTCTCTCTCTCTCTCTCTCTCTCTCTCTCTCTCCATCTGTCTTTCTCTCCATCTGTCTCTCTCAGAAGTGTAGCAGCACCTAGTGGCCCTGTGTATCTGTGTGTGTGTGTGTGTGTGTGTGTGTGTGTGTGTGTGTGTGTATAAATATGCCATATTTACACCCAGATATTACACATCTGTTACAGCATGAGGCTTTTATTATAAGTGGTGCAGAATCTCAATCTGATTTTATCTCAATTACTCCTTTACAAATTACATTATTATTATTATTATTATTATTATTATTATTATTATTATTATTATTATTATTATTATTACTGTCTATGTTTATTATTATTGTTTTTTTAATCATTAACTGAAAGTAATATTTGTTCAAATGAATGTTCCTGAAACCATCAAAGTTGCATTGGCAATACACTTTGCACGTTGCAATGATCCACCTGATTGACACCCTATAATCCCACTATAATCCACCCCACTGACCAACTATAATCCACCCCACTGACCAACTATAATCCACCCCACTGATACCCCACTGACCAACTATAATCCACCCCACTGATACCCCACTGACCAATTATAATCCACCCCACTGATACCCCACTGACCAATATAATCCAACTATAATCCACCCCACTGATACCCCACTGACCAACTCCAATCCACTGACCCACTGATAAATCCCCACTGACCAACTATAATCCACCCCACTGGTACCCCACTGATCCACCCTACTTGCAGTGATCCACAAACCTGATCTGCCCCACTGACTTGCTAGTATACACTTCAGTGACACTTCACTGTTTCACCCCACTGAAAAACACCACTGATCTAATCTACAGACCTGCTATAATCCACCCCAGTGTCCAACTATAATCCACCCCACTGACCCACTATAATCCACCCCAGACCCACTATAATCCACCTCCACTGACCCACTATAATCCACCCCAGTGTCCAACTATAATCCACCCCACTGACCCACTATAATCCACCCCACCCACTACCAACTAATCCACCCCACTGACCCAACTATAATCCACCCCACTGACCCACTATAATCCACCCCACTGTGTCCAACTATAATCCACCCCACTGACCCACTATAATCCACCCCACTATAATCCACCTCACTGACCCACTATAATCCACCACACTGACCCACTATAATCCACCCCACTGACCCACTATAATCCACCCCACTGACCCACTATAATCCACCACACTGACCCGCTATAATCCACCACACTGACCCAATGTAATCCAAACTACATACCTACTATAATCCAATCTACAGACCCACTATAATCCACCCCACAGACCCACTATAATCCACCTCACTGACCCACTATAATCCACCCCACTGATACCCCACTGACCAACTATAATCCACCCCACTGACCAACTATAATCCACCCCACTGACCCACTATAATCCACCCCATCACTACAGACCCACTATAATCCACCTCACTGACCCACTATAATCCACCTCACTGACCCACTATAATCCACCTCACTGACCCACTATAATCCACCTCACTGACCCACTATAATCCAATCTACAGACCCACTATAATCCAATCTGCAGACCCACTATAATCCACCTCACTATAATCCACCCCACTGACCCACTATAATCCACCTCACTGACCCACTATAATCCAATCTACAACCACTCACCCACTGACCCACTATAATCCAATCCTCACTGACCCACTATAATCCACCTCACTGACCCACTATAATCCAATCTACAGACCATCTACAACTATAATCCACCCCACTGACCCACTTTAATACCCCAATCTACAGACCCACTATAATCCACCCCATGACTGACACTATAATCCACCCCACTGATACCACTGACCCACTATAATCCACCTCACTGACCCACTATAATCCAATCTACCCACCCACTATAATCCAATCTACAGACCCACTATAATCCACCTCACTCCCACTATAATCCACCTGCCACTGACCCACTATAATCCACCTCACTGACCCACTATAATCCACCAGACCCACTCCACTGACCCACTATAATCCAATCTATAATCCAATCTACAGACCCACTGACCCACTATAATCCACCTCATCCACTCTACAATCTACAGACCCACTATAATCCACCCCACTGACCACTATAATCCACCCCACTGACCCACTATAATCCACCAGACCCACTCCACTATAATCCACCCCACTGACCCACTATAATCCAATCACTGCAGACCCACTATAATCCAATCTACAGACCCACTATAATCCAATCCAACCCACTATAATCACTAGACCCACTATAATCCACCTCACTGACCCACTATAATCCAATCTACTCACTGACCCACTATAATCCACCTCACTGACCCACTATAATCCACCTCACTGACCCACTATAATCCACCTCATCTCCAGACCCACTATAATCAATCACATCCCACTATAATCCAATCTGCAGACCCACTATAATCCAATCTACAGACCCACTATAATCCACCTCACTGACCCACTATAATCCACCTCACTGACCCACTATAATCCAATCTACAGACCCACTTTAATACAATTTACAGACCCACTATAATCCAATCTACAGACCCACTATAATCCACCTCACTGACCCACTATAATCCAATCTCCAGACCCACTATAATCCAATCTCCAGACCCACTATAATCCAATCTACAGACCCACTATAATCCACACTGACCCACTATAATCCAACAAGAACAAGACCAACTATAATCCACCCCACTGAAACTTTACCCCACTGAATTTATAATATAATCTGTACACATTCAACAAAAAAGAGTGAATCAACATGATTAGAATCTGTCCATCTGCCTCACTGTCTGTCTGTCTGTCTCTCTCTCTCTCTCTCTCTCTCTCTCTCTCTGTCTGTGTGTTTTTAGGTGATTGACATTAAGGTGAAACTGAAGCAGGCGAAGAGGTTCTGGACATCGCTTCCTGATGCGATCTGTTCTAAAGATAATGTGATCGAACCAAACAGTGACCAGTGCTGGAACAGTCACACTAAAGGAAGGCAAGATACACACACACACACACACACACACACACACACACACACACACACACACACACACACACACACACACACACTTCATGAAGGGCTTGTCGACTTTAAACTATGGGCTATGTGTGTGTG
>JACRUU010000028.1:22648740-22653740 GCA_030449085.1 Kryptopterus vitreolus | reverse complement strand
GAGAGACTGGAGGAGAGACTGGGGTAGACCTGGAGGAGAGACTGGGGTAGAGGAGGAGAGACTGGGGGAGTGACTGGAGGAGAGACTGGGGTAGACCTGGAGGACAGACTGGGGGAGTGACTGGGGGAGTGACTACTAGAGAGACTGGGGGAGAGCCGGAGGAGAGACTGGGGGAGAGACTGGAAGAGAGACTGGGGTAGAGACTGGAGGAGAGACTGAGGGAGAGACTGGAGGAGAGACTGGGGTAGAGGAGAGACTGGGGTAGACTGGAGGAGAGACTGGGGGAGTGACTGGAGGAGAGACTGGGGTAGACCTGGGGGACAGACTGGGGGAGTGACTGGAGGAGAGACTAGGGGGGAGACTGGGGGAGTGACTACTGGAGAGACTGGGGGAGAGTCGGAGGAGAGACTGGGGGAGAGACATTTATACATTGTGTTTTGTCTGTTGCAAATTTTTCATTTTTCTTTTCCTTTTTTTAAAAAAGAAAAAAAAAAGTTTTTTCTTTTTTTCATATCTTTGACATTTTTTTTTACGTTGTTTACGTTTGTGTTTTGTGGTAAACTAAAAAGCTTTTGCTTAAGGGGCGAAATAAACATCCTGTTTCTATACTTCTTAGGTCCGGTTGTCCCCGTGCTCTGTTATATTTGTTGTGTCTCTCGCGGATAGCGTTTTTTAAGTGCGGTTATTTGCAGGTATTTCCCCGAGGTGGTTAAAGACGGCCTGACCAATCAGCTCAGCAATCCCGAGGTGGAAATCGACATCACTCGGCCCGACACCTTCATCCGGCAGCAGATCATGGCCCTGAGGGTGATGACCAACAAACTGCGCAGCGCTTACAACGGCAACGACATCTCCTTCCAGGACTCCAGTAATGTTATTTTTATTGTCTCCACGACGACGAGGGCTAATATGCGTTAGCGGTGCTGCTTAATAAAATGACACTGTGACATCAACAATCCCTTTAAAATAACGACCTCTAGCGCACATTCGCACGCACATCCAGTCGCCACACAATAACCGCCATTATATTTGTATTTTTATTCATTTCTGTTTTTATTTATTAATTATGAATAGAAAAATAACCTATTTTCTTTTTCTTGTTTACATGTTAGTCATAATAAGGATTTAATAATAATAACTAAATAATAATATATAAATAACAATAAGCACTGCATGGCGTACGCTATATGTACGTGTATCATTTATCAGTTATTATGTAACTACTATATATATGTGTGTGTATATATATATATATATATATATATATATATATATATATATATATATATATATATATATATATATATATATATATAAATATAATTACATTTGATTACTTTTATTTGTCTATGGGCATTAAGGCAGGATACACCCTGGATGGAATGCCAACCCATCACAGGACACACACACACACACACTCACATTCACACACTAGGGACAATTTTCCAAGGTGCCAATCAACCTACCGTGCATGTTTTTGGACCGGGGGAGGAAACCGGAGAACCCGGAGAAAAAAAAACCCCCTGAGGCACGGGGAGAACATGCACAAACTCCACACACACACATGGCCGAGACGGGAATCGAACCCAGGACCCTGGCGGTGTGAGGCGAACGTGCTAACCACTACGCCACCGTGCCCCCATGTATATATATGTATATGTATATACACATATCATTCTGAAAAGACCTGCTAGCTACCACTAGGATACCAACTGAAGTCGCGACGAGATAAAGTGTCGAAATTCCTCTATTTTTTTTTCCCTCCGCCTTTCAATTCCGTAGTTTTGATGGACTCGGAAGCCGTTCCGTAATTTCCTTTGTATCGCAGGTTCTTTCACATTCAAATGAGCTGACATTTTCAGCAGGCGCATTTTTTATTCTCATTCAGTCCGAGCGCTAATTTAGACTCGCGCAAAGGCAATTTTTTTTTTTGCTCCCCTTTTTACGACGTGATCTTAATTGCAATGTCAGTGGGGGATTCTGGGTAGAAAGATCCTCAGATCTTGAGCCCGTCTAAAGACCCGGAATGTGTTTTCTTCTTTGCGCTTGGGTGGGCGGAGAGACGGAGGGGAAAAAAGATAGAGTAAAATACTCCTGCACTTTTAATCAGCGCTTTCTCTGAACCGGACGTGAAGATGACGTGTGGTCTCGCTGGGGGACTTCCTGAGTCTCATCCAGCTTCGCTTTTCTCTTTTTATATATATATATATATATATATATATATATATATATATATATATATATATATATATATATAT
Organism: Kryptopterus vitreolus; assembly: GCA_030449085.1. Classification (NCBI taxonomy): domain Eukaryota; kingdom Metazoa; phylum Chordata; class Actinopteri; order Siluriformes; family Siluridae; genus Kryptopterus; species Kryptopterus vitreolus. Next base: position 22,651,482 of record JACRUU010000028.1, on the reverse strand, counting down.
ATATATATATATATATATATATATATATATTATATCTAAAATATAAAATATATATATATATATAAATATACATAAATATATATATATAAATAATTCTATAAAAATTGTATAATAATAATAATTAATAAAATCTCGATATAAATAATTTTATTATATATATTTTTTAGATTTATATATATATAGTATATAGTATATAGTATATATATATATATAATATATAATATTGCATCCCATCTAATCCCACTTCCGATGCTCTTTCCAGGTGATGAGGTCAGCGGCTCGGGCAGCGGAAGCGGATACACCACCGAGTTCGAATTCACAACCACGGAGGCTCCAGCGGTGGGGGCGGGGCGTCAAGACCAGGCCACGCCCCTACGACCGGCATCTGATAAAGCACCGCCTCCTTTTATACCTCCTTCCGGCGAGGCCCCGCCCTTTCTCGCCTCACCCGTCACTTTACTACTACGCTCACCTTGCTTCAGTTCTGGTGGAGATAATGGACGCCACTGGAGGCAACACCTTCGTGATGCAGTTGAACTCCTCCCACATTGTTAGTCCCGCCCCGCCCTCCCAGGGGCTTTAGCATGGAGATGAGAGAGATAGAGAGAGAGAGAGAGAGAGAGAGAGAAAGAAAAGCCTTAGAGAGAACGAGAGCGAACGATTATCTGCATCCTGCTTGTTTCCAAAGAGCAGCTTCATCCTCGAATGACACCTTTTTCTCTCATTGCTTAAAAAAACAACAACAACAACAACAACAAAAAAAAAGACAGAGGAATGCTGCAGCACGTTCCTCAGATCCCTTTCAGTGAAGTACCAGGATATATATATATATATATATATAAAAAAAAAACAAAATATATATATAGAATCTATTTTTGTTTGTGTTTTTTATATCCACTGCACAAGAAGAGAACCTCAAAGTAAAAAAAAGAGAGAGAGAGAGAGAGAGAGAGAGAGAGAGAGAGATAAAACGAGAGCTATCTATATAAGATGCAGAGTCGTCTCTTCCCGAAACCCATCACCAAGGACCTGAGACAAGAGCCCGGAGGACTGATTAAATAAATAAAAAAAAAAAAAAAAAAAAAAAAAAAACACATGATAAATCATATTTGCTTCTGTGCCACTGTGAATGCATGACATCATATCTGACACATTCTTTCGTTCTTTTCCCCTCCTTCGTTTCAAAAGGGTAGAAACAAGCAAAGGGATTTTTCGAGAGCTTCGGCCCCGTGAGCAGATGATGTCAGTATTCTATAAGGTACGAAAGAAGAAAAAGAAAGGGAAAACTCGCTGTTACGCTGTTATTAACTGATACTGCAGGCTACCATAAAGACCCCGATAAATTAGAAACCATTAAGACGCAATTCCCCGATTAGCATATAAACGCTCGCGAAACATTCAGTAAGACAAATCAGGGTTAAGTGTCGTCCATTAAAGGGATAACGTACTGTACAGGGATAATGATGGCTAAGGAACGTCGTAAAAGCGGAATAACGTTTGCACAAAAATCCGCGAAAAAGACTCATTTCTTTGAAAGATGGCCCTTATACAAATGAAGTTATCCAGATCATCTTATCCAGATCGACTGATTCAGCTCGACTTATACAGCTTGACGTATCCAGATCACCATATCCAGATCGATTTATCAATCTTGACTTACCAAGCTCGATTTATCCCGATCATCTTATCCAGCCCGATTTATCCAGATCATCTTATCCAGCCCGATTTATCCAGATAATTTTATCCAGCCCGACTTATCCAGATCATCTTATCCAGCCCGATTATCATTTTATCCAGCCCGACTTATCCAGATCATCTTATCCAGCCCGATTTATCCAGATCGACTTATCCAGCTCGACTTATCCAGATAATTTTATCCAGCCCGACTTATCCAGATCGACTTATCCAGCCCGACTTATCCAGATCATCTTATCCAGCCCGACCTATCCAGATCATCTTATCCAGCTCGACTTATCCAGATCATCTTATCCAGCTTGACTTATCCAGATCATTTTATCCAGCCCGACTTATCCAGATCATTTTATCCAGCCCGATTTATCCAGATCATCTTATCCAGCCCGACTTATCCAGATCATCTTATCCAGCCCGACTTATCCAGATCATTTTATCCAGCCCGACTTATCCAGATCATCTTATCCAGCCCGATTTATCCAGATCATCTTATCCAGCCCGACTTATCCAGATCGACTTATCCAGCTCGACTTATCCAGATCATCTTATCCAGCCCGACTTATCCAGATCATTTTATCCAGCCCGACTTATCCAGATCATCTTATCCAGCCTGACGTATCCAGCCCGTCTTATCCAGATAATTTTATCCAGCTCGACTTATCCAGATCATTTTATCCAGCCCGATTTATCCAGATCATCTTATCCAGCCCGACTTATCCAGATTGACTTATCCAGCTCGACTTATCCAGATCATCTTATCCAGCCCGACTTATCCAGATCATCTTATCAAGCCCGACTTATCCAGATAATTTTATCCAGCCCGACTTATCCAGATCATCTTTATCCAGATAATTTTATCCAGCCCGACTTATCCAGATCATCTTATCCAGCCCGACGTATCCAGCTCGACTTATCCAGATCATCTTATCCAGCCCGACTTATCCAGATCGGCTTATCCAGATCGACTTATACAGATCATCTTATCCAGATCGACTTATACAGATCATCTTATCCAGTCTGACTTATCCAGCTCGCACCTGTACAAGAGCT
>JACRUU010000028.1:22628740-22646240 GCA_030449085.1 Kryptopterus vitreolus | reverse complement strand
TTGTTATTAGTATTATTGTTGTTATTATTATTTATTTTTATTTTTTTAATCCTTGAAAAACTCAACAACAGATCCAGACCCTTGGTCCTGTCCCGATTCTCTAGTATGGATCTTGATTCTTTGCTCAAGATTATGGCTGTGTTCCAAAGCACTATACAACAAATAGTAGGACAAACATGGAGTACCAGAGGAGGTCACTGACCAGAGTAGTGTACACTTAACACCCTACATAGTAGTGTACACTGTCCACCCTACATAGTGGTGGACACTTTCCATCGTACATAGTAGTGTACACTGAACACCCTACATAGTAGTGTACACTTTTCACCCTACATAATAGTGTACACTGTACATCCTAGATAGTAGTGTACACTTTCCACCCTAGACAGTAGTGTACAATTAACACCCTACATTGTAGTGTACACTTTCCACCCTACATAGTAGTGTACACATAATAGTGCACACCGTCCACCCTATATAGTAGTGTACACTGTACACTCTACATAGTAGTGTACACATTTCACCCTACATAGCAGTGTACACATAGTAGTGTACACCTTCCACACTAAATAGTAGTGTACACTGTCCACATCATAGTGTACACTACTATGTAGGGGGGAAAGTGTTCACTACTATGTAGTGTACACATAATGTACACCTATCACGCTACATAGTAGTGTACACCTTCCACCCTAAATAGTAGTGTACACTTTCCATCCTACATAGTAGTGTACACTTTCAATCCTACATAGTAGTGTGCACTTTCCATCCTACATAGAAGTGTACACTTTCCATCCTACATATTAGTGTACACTTTCCATCCTACATGGTAGTGTACACTTTCCACCCTACAAAGTAGTGAACACCTTCCACCCTACACAATAGTATGCATCTTCCACCCTACATCATAGTGTACACTACTATGTAGGGTGGAAGTTGTTCACTACTATGTAGTGTACACATAATGTACACCTTCCACCCTACATAGTAGTGTACACTTTCCACCCTACATATTAGTGTACACTTAACACCCTACATAACAGTATACACCTTCCACCGTACATAGTAGTGTACACATCATAGTGTACACTACTGTGTAAGGTGGAAGGTGTTCACTACTATGTAGTGTACACATACTGTACACCCATCACCCTACATAGTAGTGTACACTTTCCACCCTACATATTAGTGTACACTTAACACCTTACATAACAGTTTACACCTTCCACCGTACATAGTAGTGTACACATCATAGTGTACACTGCTGTGTAAGGTGGAAGTTGTTCACTACTATGTAGTGTACACATAATGTACACCTTCCACCCTACATAGTAGTGTACACTTTCCACCCTAAATAGTAGTGTACACTATCCACCCTACATGGCTGTGTCACAAATCACTCCTCTCTGTAGACGAGCGAAACCAAGGAAACATCACAAAGATATTTTTAATGACTGCTTGAGGGCCGTGTTACAAACCACCATGCTAATATGCCCCCCTACACACACACACACACACACACACACACACACACACACACACACACACACACACACACACACAGTGTTGCATATTTTGCAGCTTTATTATTTTTGCTGATGCAGAAAGGAACAAAAAGCCTAATTACTATAATATGAATTATTCATTGCTTTTATTTCCCATAATCCACTTTGGGTTTTGAGTTACACCGTCATTTCGGGTTATGGCTGTATATGACTTGATCCGCGTTTACATCCGAATGGAAGTGTGTTAGGAGGATTTTACTCGACGTGGCGAGCGGACCTGCCTTACAACCTTTCTTTTCTTTTTGTTTTTTTAATGAAAAGAGAAAAAAAATCTATAAATAATAATAATAAAAAAGATCGCATATCTGAGTTTTGTTACGCTTTCTTGTATACGGATCAGTGATGAAAATAAAACTAAAAGAAAAATCAATAAAAAAAAGCTTTTGTATAAATACAATGTCTGTGTCTGTGTGTGTGTGTCTGTGTGTGTGTGTGTGTGTGTGTGTGTGTGTGTGTGTGTTGGTTTATTTAGCACGAGAAATAAAAGAATGGAGTAAGAAGGGGGCGGAGCTTACATATGGTATGATGCAATTATTATATTATTATTATTATTATTATTATTATTATTATTATTATTATTATTATTATTATTATTATGTTGGAATCAGGTTTCACAAATTATGGGACCGTACACACATACACACACACACACACACACACACACACACACACACACACACACACACACACAGTCATAATACAGCTAATTACTTTTGGACTAATGAAAGCAATATTTTCAACACAATGAAATCTAACAAATAAAAAATAATTCTAAATGTTTAGCTAAACATTAACCAGTTAAAATGTTATGAAAATTATATAATAATAATAATAATAATAATAATAATAATAATAATAATAATAATTAATTAGGCGGCACGGTGGTTTAGTGGTTAGCACGTTTGCCTCACACCGCCAGGATCCGGGTTCGATTCCCGTCTCGGTCCATGTGTGTGTGGAGTTTGTGCATGTTCTCCCCGTGCCTCAGGGGGTTTTTCTCCGGGTTCTCCGGTTTCCTCCCCCGGTCCAAAAACATGCATGATAGGTTGATTGGCACCTTGGAAATTTGTCCCTAGTGTATGAATGTGTGTGTGTGTGTGTGTGTGTGTGTGTGTGTGTGTGTGTGTGTGTGTGTGTGTGTGTGTGTGTGTGTGTGTGTCCTGCGATGGGTTGGCATTCCATCCAGGGTGTATCCTGCCTTAATGCCCATAGACGACTGAGATAGACACAGACTCCCCGTGACCCGAGAGAAGATCGGATAAAGCGCTAGAAGATGAATGAATGAATGAATGAATAATTAATTAATTCATTATTAATTAATGTTTTAATTATTTAGTCTTTTTTACACTGTGCAGAATAATAATAATAATAATAATAATAATAGTAATATCATAAAAATAATTATGACCAATCAGAATCCAATGTTGTTTTTATAACTGCATTTGCTTTGATGTGGGATGTTTGTTTGTTTGTTTGTTTACTGCGTACAGTGTAACGCTGCTCTGCGCTCGGGGTCGGATCGATCGTTCACAGCGATTCGCTAATGGAGGTCACGAAGCTGCTCTCAATCAGCGCGTTCTGCACAATGAGCTTAACGATTACAAACACGCTGCCGTTAAACACTTTACTGAATCCGAGCTCAATTATTAATCATCATCACATCAATCGCGAGGCATCAACAGCGGAGAATTCATACACACACTGTTCACTGCAGACGCCAGCAACGATGTCGGCCGCGAACGCGCCGATGGGAAAAGGACGCGGGTCCAAATCCCAAAACCCTCACATTCCCAGGTCCTGAAGCCTCAACGGCCAAAATCTGCCAATACATTCATATACATCAAATATAAATAATCCATTAAATTATTTGGAAAATATAAAAAAGCAAAACATAAAAAAAGTTTTGCATCTTTTTAAAAAAATTAATAAAAAAACATAAATAAACAAAAATATACAATGCATTTTTTTCCCATTCTTTTGAATTAGCAGTTCAAAATATACTAAAAATGCATTATTTAGTTTTATTTATATATTTGTAATAATATTATTTTTTGTATTTTTTTTTTATAAATAGAATATATTTATAGGGGGTTTAGTGGTTAGCACGTTCGCCTCACACCACCAGGGTCCGGGTTCAATTCCCGTCTCCCCTATGTGTGTGTGGAGTTTGTGCATGTTCTCCCCGTGTCTCAGGGGGTTTTTCTCCAGGTTCTCCGGTTTCCTTCGGGTCCAAAAACATGCACGGTAGGTTGATTGGCACCTTGGAAAATTGTCCCTAGTGTATGAATGTGTGTGTGTGTGTGTGTGTGTGTGTGTGTCCTGCGATGGGTTGGCATTCCATCCAGGGTGTATCCTGCCTTAATACCCATAGACGCCTGAGATAGACAAAGATAAGGGAGGTGTGTAGCCCAGTGGTTAAAGTGTTGGACTCTGGACCAGAAGATCACGGGTTCAAACCCCACCACCACCACCAAGCTGCCACTAGTGGGCCCTTGAGCAAGGCCCTTAACCCTCACTTGCTCAGTTGTAAGTCGCTCTGGATAAGGGCGTCTGCCAAATGCCGCAAATGTAAATAGACACAGGCTCCCCGTGACCCGAGGGAAGATCGGATAAAGCGCGGGGGGGTAGAAGATGAATGAATGAATGAATGAATATATTTACATATATATTTTACACATCTAAATGTGCATTTTATATATATATATATATATATATATATATATATATATATATATATATATATATATATAAATGTTTAATTAAACATTATTTAGACTTTCATTTCAAATCTCTACTATTTCATGTCTATATGGATAGACATTTCTTCTTGTACTGCCAGGCTCTGAGTGACAAGCTGATCTTCGCTCTAATATCCAGCGGTAGACAAAATACACAAAACATATATTTGAGTTAAAAGTAAAAATAGAATCGGCAAAATATTCCTCCAGTTAAAGTAAGAGCGGTGAACTCTAAAAGGTAACACTAGGCAAGAGGTTTACAATAGAGAGCGCCCCCTACCCTGAGTATCGGCTTGCTGCGTGCTTGAATAGTTACGTTTTTATTTACGCATAAATAAAAATGAACGACTGATTTAAAATTCAGTAACGAAAAGCCACTTAAGTACAATAATAAACGACATTTGCTTAGTGATCTCTACCACTGCCAAAAGGTCTTTTTTCAGATTTTTTGACATCAGTATTCCAAAATATTCCAAAATCCAAATTCCGATTGCGATCGGATACTTACCATGAAGAATTGCTGTTATAAACTGAAAATTTCAGTTCCTCTTATGTGCATTTGTTTTTCCCACCTTTGCAATCTGCCAGGACCTTCCGGACATCTTCCAGGACCTTATGTGGTAATTTAAAGTCATCAGTTTACAAGATGGACTGTGGGAGGCGCTAAAAATATGGCTAAAAGACAAAGTGTAAGTAAGCGTATAACTTAACTTATTTTAACTTCAGGTCAAAATTTGCTCCATTCATCTCTATGGGCCGGAATGACACAGAATTCCCGGAAATCCGAGCTCTCCGCACCTGACATTATTAAAACCAAATTAAGTACGTCTTCTTCCAAAAGAGTGGAAACAACATGGAACAGTATGGATCATGTGACATGATACAGCGCCCCCTGGAGCACAAAAGGTTTAAGGACCTTGTTCGAGGACCAAAGGGCGGCAGCTTGGTGATACCAGAACCCCCCCCTTCGACCTTCCATCAGTAGCCCAGCACCTTAAACCCTTGAGTTACACCCCCCCCCCTTAAAAAAGAACAAATGTTTCTAATCTAGATCCATGGATCTTCCACTCACACCAGAATTACTATCGGATCATAGCCTGCCCGAGTCCCTCGGATCAAAAACAGATCCTTTTAACTCTCTATTCCTATCTCACCAACCCACCCGGTCTTTCTTTGTGCCGAGCCGCCCGTGTCCTCACGCCGCCTGCCGCGACTCCGCACTTGATACGTTCCTCTCACCTGTGGATTTGCCTGATTGAATGTGATTGCTCTCCTCCCGGCTTCCACTGATCGCCCTTAACCGCCGAGATCTCGGCACCTGTGATTAACCTCGCTAGCTGTGGATGGGAGAAGCTGGATACCTTCGAGACCGACAATTGCGTTGCCTCTGACTTACCATTCCTAAAGGGAGGCGAACTCACCGGGACGGATTCCTAAAAACGAGAATATTGGAGACTGGGGATTGGACAATGCAAAAAGATACGGAAATGAATGTTGAATATGCGGGGGGGGGGGGGGGGGGGTTGATAGAGTCTGATGATGAAACAATCGGTAAATGACGTCGATCCATGTTTAAAACAATGGGATATATGAGATAGTATAATAGTCTAGACTCATTTTTGACCACATCAGCGATGTTATCAGCAGGTACCATTCTGCATGGACCCGTGGACATGTACCCGTAGACATGGACCCGTGGACATGGACCTGTGGACATGGACCCGTGGACATGGACCCGTGGACACCGAGCCAAAGATCATCACTGGAAGATGACGCGAGATCAGGAAGTCCTTCAACAGCGAGCGCGACCTCCGAAAATGTCATAACTGCTTTGGTAAACTGGTGCATGATACCCCCACCCCCATGATACCCCCACCCCCATGATACCCCCACCCCACCCCCACCCCCATGATACCCCCACCCTACCAGCCAGATTTGGCTTCTGCCCTTTAAGGCGAGTGAACTTCGCTTTCTTTCCATTCATTCATTCATTCGTTCATCTTCTACTGCTATATCTGATCTTCCCTCGGGTCACGGGGAGTCTGTGCCTATCTCAGACGTCTATGGGCATTAAGGCAGGATACACCCTGGATGGAATGCCAACCCATCACACACACACACACACACACACACACACCACACACATTCATACACTAGGGACAATTTTCCAAGGTGCCAATCAACCTACCGTGCATGTTTTTGGACCGGGGGAACCGGAAACCCGGAGAACCCGGAGAAAAAACCCCTGAGGCACGGGGAGAACATGCACAAACTCCACACACACATGGCCGAGACGGGAATCGAACCCGGACCCTGGCGGTGTGAGGCGAACGTGCTAACCACTAAGCCACCGTGTCCCTATGCTTTCTTTCCATCTCCACTGGAATTAAGGACCCTCGCTTGACGGCCCACAAGTAGCAGCTTGGCGGTGCTGGGATTTGGACCACTGCCACTGCCTTCACCACTGAGCTCCTCCTTCTTTCCGTAGGTAAGAGCCAACTTTGACACCAATGGGGAGATCCGGGGCAAATCGCAGGTTGACAACCTGGGGGCGCTGTGGGGACAAGTGTGTAAACTTGTGGTAAATAAAGCCCTTCCTTGCTAGCTAGTGTGTTTTGACGTAAATGGGAAAATCTTATTGTGGTTAAGGCATTGGGGAGGTGGGAGCTCAATGGTTTAGGCATTGGACCTCTGAAGCGAAAGATTGCAGGTTCAAATCCCACCATCAAGATGTCGTTGGGCCCTTGAGCAAGGCCCTTAACCCTCAATTGAGGGATTAAGGCGTCTGCCAATTACTGTAAATGTAATGGGGACATCCGACCCCCCCCAAACAAAGTGAAAGAGTTAAACAGCTTTATCCTGCCCTCTGTCTCTTCACTCCAGCGTTGTTCACACACCACTTGTTTTACTGACATCTGCGTACTGTTTGTGTACTTTTGTGTTTCGGTATTCCGCACACATACACAGCGAGAGAGAGAGAGAGAGAGAGAGAGAGAGAGAGAGACGGCGTCTCGGTGGACGTCTCTCCTGTCAGTGAAGACAATAAGAACGAGACGAGTTTTCACCGCGGATTTTCTCCAGCTCTAACAAACAGCGCACAATAAACAGTTGTTTGTTTGTTTGTTTGTTTTTTTTACATTTGAATTCTTTATTATTACCGTAATAATAACTTTGATAATATTTCACACAAATGCAAACTCGGCTTTATCGGAGATTATTCTCGCAATCTATACGCGTTTTTTTTTTTCCCTTATATTAACTACGAGCACATCCATGTGCAGAAGATAAAAAGCCCACAATGAGCAATCCATCACATTATAGCAGGATAGCAGACGGGATTCGGAAAGCACCGGGATAACAATAAGGAATCTTTCTGAGTGAGACGGGTAAGAAAATGGGAAAAATCACCGGGGAAATTCCGGTGAACAGGAAATAACCTCTGGGAAAATGTCGAGTCAGACAAATTGAAAAGTGCAGAAAAACCAAAAAGGGGGAGCAAAAAACAAAACACCAAACGCAGTTCAATTGTATAAGCAGGAGAAAACGATGAGGATCATTTCAAGCGCAGAAAATAAATATAAATCAATATAAGATATATGTCTATCTCAGGCATCTATGGGCATTAAGGCAGGATACACCCTGGATGGAATGCCAACCCATCACACACACACACACACACACACACACACACATTCACACACACATTCATACACTAGGGACAATTTTCCAAGGTGCCAATCAACCTACCGTGCAATGTTTTTGGACCGGGGGGGAAACCGGAGAACCCGGAGAAAAACCCCCTGAGGCACGGGGAGAACATGCACAAACTCCACACACATATGGCCGAGACGGGAATCGAACCCGGACCCTGGCGGTGTGAGGCGAACGTGCTAACCACTAAACCACCGTGTCCCTTTATAAATAAATAAATATATATAAAAAATAAGAGGCACGGTAATAAAAAATACAGAGGCACGGTGGTTTAGTGGTTAGCACGTTCGCCTCACACCACCAGGGTCCGAGTTCGATTCCCGTCTCGGCCATGTGTGTGTGGAGTTTGTACATGTTCTCCCCGTGCCTCAGGGTTTTTTTTCTCCGGGTTCTCCGGTTTCCTCCTCCCCGTCCAAAAACATGCACGGTAGGTTGATTGGCACCTTGGAAAATTGTCCCGAATGTATGAATGTGTGTGTGTGTGTGTACTGAGATGGGTTGGCATTCCATCCAGGGTGTATCCTGCCTTAATGCCCATAGACGCCTGAGATAGACAGACTCCCCGTGACCCGAGGGACGATCGGATCGGATAAAGCGCTAGAAGATGAACGAATGAATGAATGAAGCGGATAAATCTATAAAAGTCTGTATTTTCTGTGTCTGTGTTTCATCATTGTTTGTGTCCTGAAGAAAAAGCCCAGCCCGCCCTGTGGCTCTGACCTCGGGTCAGAGACTTCATCACTGCATCACTCCCAGACACAATGGACAAAATCTCCACACCACCACGAGCCACCTGGACTGCAGAAAAGGCGACGTATGTGAGTCCTCAGCACTGGAGCTCCTCAGGGGTGTGTTCTGAGCCCCCTGCTGTACTCGCTCTACAAAAACATGACTGTGTGGCCACTTCTATCTTCACCACCACCATCATCATCATCACCACGTTTGATGATGATGACACTGTCGTGGTGGACCTGATCTCCAACATGTCTTTTTCTTTTTCTTATCTTCCGTTCCTCATACCATCCTGTCTTTCTTTCCTCCTCTCTTTCTCTTCCCCCCTTCTTTATCATTTTTTCTTTACAGGTTTCAAAAGAAAGGAGGCGAGAGAAGGAATGGAAACACAGACAGAAAGAAAGAAAGATTTGATCTTCTGTTCCTCATGCCGTCCTGTCTTTCTATCCTCCTCTCTTTCCCTTCCCCCCTTCTTTTTTTTTTTTTTTGGAAGGAATAGTAAGACAGAAAGAAAGAAAGATTTGATCGTCCATTCCTCACACCAACATGTATTTTTTTCCTCCTATCTTTCTCTTCCCCCCTTCTTTTTCGTTTTTTTCCCCCCAGGATTCAAAAAAAGAAGGCGAGAGAAGGAATGGAAAGAAAGAAAGATTTGATCTTCCATTCCTCATACCATCCTGTCTTTCTTTCCTCCTCTCTTTCTGTTCCCCCCTTCTTTTTAATTTTTTTTAACAGGATTCAAAAGAAAGGAGGCGAGAGAAGGAATGAAAAGACAGAAAGAAAGTCTTGATCTTCCGTTCCTCATACCATCCTGTCTTTATTTCCTCCTCTCTTTCCCTTCCCCCCTTCTTTTTCATTTTTTTCCCCCAGGATTCAACAGAAAGGAGGCGAGAGAAGGAATGGAAAGACAGAAAGAAAGAAAGACTTGATCTTCCGTTCCTCATACCATCCTGTCTTTCTTTCCTCCTCTCTTTCTCTTCCCCCCTTCTTTTTTCAGGATTCAAAAGAAAGGAGGCAAGAGAAGGAATGGAGAGACAGAACGAAAGAAAGATTTGATTTAAGTAATAAAAATCTTCTCTCTCTCTCTCTTTCTATTCATTTCTCCATTCATTCATCCATTCTTGCACTTCAATTTTCCTTCCTTTCTACCTTACTTTCGTCCTTTCTTTTTTTTAACCTCTAATCATCACTTCATCCCACCATCATCTACACAAATTCCCACGCTGTGTTACAAATACTGCACACTATTATTTAGTCCTTAAATACATTATAAACCCTAAAGAGAGGTTATAAAACTTTAAGAACGTGTCCGAAAGCGTTTCCTATCTTTCTTGTTTACCACCGAGCACACACACACACACACACACACACACACACACACACACACACACACACACACACACACACACACACACACACATATATATATATATATCCACAGAGAGAGTGAATACACTCGTTATCCGAGTGTATTAAGGTCACTAAGTGCGCACTACGCCACCGATACAGAGACCTCCATCCTCCAGCCTAATTGTGACTGAACTTTGGCTCGGCGCTAACAGCCCGGAGGAAACCCAAATCCCCAGGAAGTAACGCGAGCAAAATTAAATCTTGAGTTTTCAATTTCCTCTCCTGCGTTCCCGGCGGGGTTCGGGGCGCTAAATGGGTTCCTGCGCTAATGAATTTCAAAAATAATACGCCGGTGAGGGGGGGGAAGGGGGGGGGGGGGGGGGGGGGGTTCGGGATGTGTCCCAAATGCAACTGACCTTGTTATGGAAAATAAAAAGAGCTCAACTACGGCTAAATGTGAAAAGTATGTTGTGTTGTGTAATTAATGTGTGTGTGTGTGTGTGTGTGTGTGTGTGTGTGTGTGTGTGTGTGTTTATGAATATGCTCTTTCCCATGCTAGCAACTAGCCAGTTATCATACGCCTGCATCTACTGTACAGCTCATTTGTTAGTATCTCGTACAAATTTTCGGAATAAAACATTTAACGAACAAATTGTCGAATCTGGTAAATAACGTTTATTGAAGCTTGAAAAAAAACAACAAAGTTTTCAATTGACTAATGTGCTACATATAGCAGTTATCATGCTAGCATCCTCACAGAACACAGTAAAGCTAATACTGTTACATGCTAACTAGCTAATATAATTGTAGAGTTATGTTTGAATATTAATTTGGATATTAAAATTAAATTGAGTTTTTTATTTCATTTATATGATAATAAAACTGTACAAAAGGACTTATGAATTTGGATTGAAAAAAATTTTATAAATTTAAGACATTTATATTTAGAATCTAATGTATTTAGTTATTTAGTAAAAATAATAAATAAAAAAAAAACATTTGTAAATAAAACATGATATATATATATATATATATAGATATTATATATATATATATAATATAGATATCATATTTTTTTTCCGTTTTTTCCAGTGGAATGATATATATCATATATCTATTAATTAATGTGTAATTCTGATACTTTGTTAAGTACTACTACTACTACTAATACTATATAATAATAATAATAATAGGTAGAAATTATATTGAATTATTATTATTTTTTATTTTTTTTTTATATTATTATTAGGTATTATTTATAATTATTTATCATTATTATTATATATATATATATATATATATTATATATTTTTTTTTTTTATATTATATATTTTTATAATGGCAATTTTATAATGAATTATTTTTTTTAATAAATATTTTTAAAATCAATTAAATGTACAATTTTCTGAGGAAAAATTATGAATAAAATGATAACATTATAATTAAAAGTATATGTATAATTATGATTGTTTCTGGGGATAATATTGAATACATTTGCAATTGAGTTAGAATATACAATTATATTTTCTTTTAAAAAAACAGTTAATTATAATGAAAATAAAAGCAATTATCTTAACAAATCTTAACAATGCTACTAATTTACAAAAAATCAAAAGCTATAATTATATAATATAATTAATATGTAATAGAATTCTAATTAAGTTATAACGTATAATTATTGGATAAAGACATTAGAATATTCATTTATATATATATATATATATATATATATATATAACTATATATATATATAAAAAAAAACTATATATATTATATATTATTCAATATTATAAATTATAATTATAATGCTTTCTGAAGACAAATATTAATTCAATCACAAATTATTATTGGATTCTGTGTAGAAAATACATTTTATGAGGGAATTTTATTTAGAAAAATGCTTATATTTATAATTATATAATTATTATATAACAATTATGATGTATTTATGTACACATGTATATATATTGTATGATATATGCATCTTTCCCGAGGAGTTTTTTCATAAAATGACACTTTAAAACGAGCGCATTACATGAGAATTGCACACCTTTGTTAAAAATAAATAAATAAATAAATTAATTAAAAAACTCATGCTAATGAGACTTTTGAACAAATTGCTTTAAATGGAAGTGAATACACTCATTTTTAAATTTTTTACATTTTTATCCCAAGTAACACTTCGTTTACACTGTTTCCATTTCCTGTTTCCATTTCACTTCATTAGCAACGTTAGCGAACCTCGCGAGCATGTTTAATTAGACGACTTCTTTTCCTGAAAGCGTTTCTTGTGGTAATGATTGTACTCGTTTTTTTTTTTTTTTTTTTTTTTTTTTATACCTCGTCGGGTGGCGACAGATTTTCAGAAAAGCATTGCAGGTAAAACCGACATGCTAATTGCTTTGCGTAGCTAACAGATGAGTTTTATCGTTACTTTTGAACTTCCTGGATTTCTCACAACGATACTTTTATCTCTTTTTTTTTTTTTTTTTTTTTTTTTTTTTTTTTTTATAAGGCCCTCGTTAGCATCGTCAGCGATCCTCGTTCACTTCTAATTAGCATTTCGTTAGCATCATTTTCCCGGCCGTTCGCTACTTTCCTAGCAGACATCTTTTTGTTTCTGACACTAAGGCAGTGTTTCACATGTTTAGTGGCTTCGTTTTAATCTGCTTCCATTATGAAACAAAAAAAAAGCATTCTGGGTAAACAATGGCGCTTTTGCTAAGAGGCTTATGTCGTTTTTTTTTTTTGTTTTTTTTGCGCTAATTTGTTCAATTGATTTGCGTTATCGTCATTAGGAGAATAATAGTACAAAGGAAATGGTTCGCTTTGATAGCGATCCGCAAACTTCGGTACGCTTCTCAGATATGTTAATGACAAATTAATTGATTCCTATTATTATTATTATTATTATTATTATTATTATTATTATTATTATTAGTTCTCAATATAATCACAACCATTTTAATTAGCATCATTTCCCCCCAGGGGTCATTACGTACTGACACAGATAATAGTCATCCGGGACCGCCCAAAAAAACACACACACAGTTGACACCTTTTATGGACTCATTTTCATTCCGAGGATGGATTTAGAAATACTGTGCAGTTGGCAAAGAAAAAACAAACAAACAAACAAAAAAACAATAATAATGTTTTCATGCTAATAGGCTTATGTGGCTAACTGGCTAATTTAAGGCTATTGCGAATGGGATTAATGATTTGTCTTATTACGCAGAATCGTTATCAGTCCGGTACAGGAGGACACACACACACACACACACACACACACACACACACACACACACACACACACACAAAGAGAATGAGGTCAACATATCAGTTTTAATGCCTCTCATTATAAACACGAAATAAATACGCGACATTGAGTGGATTTAGTTTGTTAGTGCGCTGTGTAGACAAAATATTAAGGTTACTGAAATTAAATAAATGTATTCAAATTTCAACTTTGATATTAATATATATATATATATATATATATATATATATATATATATATATATATAGATATATTTATTTTTTTTTTTTTAGGTACATAGTACCAAGCATAGAATAAAATGGATAATATTGCACAATTTAAAGATGTCTTTTTGATATTAATGTGTTAGTTTAGTTTGGACTGAAAAACATGTACAACTCTGAATAACAATATATTTATCGTATAATACGATATAAAAACCGTAAAAAAAAAAAATACAGATTTTTTTTATTTTATATTTTTGTTGATGAGTACACAGGCATGAAGACAACAGAGCCTAAATCATGTGACAAAATATGTGTCTTAAAGGAAATATTAAACCCTCCCCACTGTATCGATCTATCTATCTATCTATCTATCTATCTATCTATCTATCTATCTATCTATCTATCTATCTATCTCTCTTTCTCTCTCTCTCTCTCTCTCTCTCTCTCTCTCTCCTCTCGGGGTCGGGCATCTATATATATATATATATATATATATATATATATATATATATATATATATATAGGTGGGAAGGAAGGGTTTAATGTTTCCTTTAAGATGCATACCTAAATATGAAGCTGAAGCATGGTGGGGGCAGCACCATGCTATGGGGTTGCTGCTATTCAGATTTGTCATTGTCCAGAGGGAGTTATGCACATATCCAAGTTTTCTCTTCCATCGATCCAAAGAACAAATAACTCAACGTAAAAATGGATTCTATCTACGGATTCCTATCAAAAACGTCACAAATAGTTGACTTTCCAAACGTGCTTAAACAGAGTATTACTGAAGAAGTTATGGAACCATGTGGGCTTGATGTCTCTTCCCCTTGTTCCTTCTTTCCTGGGGTCTATCCACACACAGATATGCCTGTCTGTCTTATATGTGTATCACTGTTTCATTTAACACATAACTACTTCATGTCTGTCTCCGTACCTACATGTTTGTCCGCCTATTCACATCCCTACTATGTGTCTGTCTGTCTGTCTATATGGCTGTCTGTCTCTCCATCGGCCTACCTACCCATATGTCTGTCTGTCTATGGAGAGTCATGTCTGGCTCCTTCTCCCTGCTTGTTTTTGCTTCTGTCTATCTGTCTGTCTGTCTCTCTACCTACCTCGATGTCTGTCTATCTACCTTTATGTCTGTCTATATGCAGCTCTCGGTCTATGTGTATGTCTGTAGATGTCTGTCTAGACACAAATATATCAGTGTCTATCTGTCTGCCCATGTTTTGTCTGTAATTAACCAATATTGTATTTCTATATGCCTAGATGTGTCTGTCTACCAACCTTCTGTACATGTCTGTGCCTATATGTACCTATATATACTTTCATATCTATATCTATATATATATATATATATATATATATATATATATATATATATATATATATATATATATATATATATATATATATATATATATATCAGACACTGATATATTTGTGTCTAAACAGACATTTAAAGACATACACACATATGTGTGTGGGTGTGTGTGTGTGTATATATATATATAGATATATATATATATATATATATATATATATATATATATATATATATATATATATGTCTGTCTCCTTACCCCTATGTCTGTCTTCTCTCTCTTTCTACCTACATAAATGTCTGTCTGTCCATCTATATATCTTGTGCACATCTCAAATCGAATTGTGCTTCATTTGTACGTCGTTTTAATACTAATGAATATTCAGGCATTAAAGGTCACCATTTACCCGAATCAAATCTGTTGTTCTCTGCGATGTTCTCTCGTCTACTTTCTCCACCTTCTGTGTTTCGCTTTCTCCTGTCAGAAACTCTTCATGTGCCCTTGAGCTGTCAATCCTGCTCCCTCAGGAGCTTAGCTCCGCCCCCTTAATCATCACCTACACAACGTTTAAACCTGCCCTCATCTGTAAGGGAGTTTTTGTTTTTCTGTGTGTGTCCAGGAGCCGGAGTGCGTCCAGGGGTTACCTCCAGAACATTAGCAGTGCGTAAAGTGCACTGAGAAGTGAGGCGGCATTGGGGGCGCTGCTCCTGCACACCGAACCCCGGAGCGTATCTCCAACAGGTTCGGAACGTCCGGACGCTGGGTCACTTGCTGTAAAAAAAAAAACACAAACACACAAAGACACAAAGTCATGCGAGTGTATTAAACCCGGTGACCATAAAGTCTCAGATTACAGCACTGATTATAAAAAGAACCATTGCACGGGTGATAATAACTATAATCACCACCATCGCAAGCCATGTGAGCCATGCAGTCAAAATTCCCACATGATCCCAATCCCGAGGAGCATGTTTTTAACGCCGTGCTCTCGCATAGTTTCCCACCACGGTGTTTCCAGATGTTTCTAAATGTTCCAAATAAACAACTACTAAAGAAATGAATTTTTTTTTTCTCCCCGACACACTCAAGAGCATTCCACACATGTCTTGGCTGTGAAGAGTTGGGGAGGATTTATCGCAGCTTCTGCAGGATGTTTGGAATTCTTTCGCTGTAATGTACGGCTGCCGTGGGAAATGAACACAATATCAGAATATAAAATGCAATAATTATATAAAATGTATAAAAAATGTATATTTATAAAAGTTATACAATTTCAGATACAAAGATAAACACAATAGAGCTGTTAATGCTAATCCATCCGACATAATGCTAACCTGTGTGATGTATACATCGGCCGTCATGCGTACACAAATATCCAGTTCGGCTTTAACCTAGGATCGCCAAAGTTGTTTATTACGCATATATATATATATATTCATATCATATCATATATATATATATATATATATATGTGATATTATATATATATATATATACCACAAGCGGAACAAAAACTCTTAAAGGGGCCACATCCTGTATCTTACAAATGAAATTCATGACTTAACAAGAATTTAATTTATTAATCATTTTTAATAATAATAATTTTATTAAAGGGAGCGATTTTGAGAGAAATGTATATAATTATAACATCTCTTACAGTTAAGTTAGAGTATTAGATCAACATTCATTCATTCATTCGTCTTACTACTACCGCTTTATACCGATCTTCCCTCGGGTCACGGGGAGTCTGTGTCCTATCTCAGGCATCTATGGGCATTAAGGCAGGATACACCCTGGATGGAATGCCAACCCATCACACACACACACACACACACACACACACACACACACACACACACACATTCATTCATACACTATGGACAATTTTTCCAAGGTGCCAATCAACCTACCGTGCATGTTTTTGGACCGGGGGAGGAAACCGGAGAACCCGGAGAAAAACCCCCCTGAGGCACGGGGAGAACATGCACAAACTCCACACACACATGGCCGAGACGGAAATCGAACCTGGACCCTTAGCCATATATATATATATATATATATATATATATATATATATATATATATATATATATATATATATATATATATATATATATATATATATTATAAGTTATAGATTTTTGATTAAGTCATTGTTGATAATTAGTGTAGTAAATTATGAACATGATCAGATCAGAGTATTCACATAGCTGAGTGTCATTAAACATTATTAAACATAAATAACCAAAGGTAAATTGTATTATATATGCGTTTCAGTGTATGTTTAATATACGTGGTTGGCTAACACTTGCGCAGTCCTGACTAGCGTCGAGCTCTGCGTCAAGGTGAAAATGGCGGGGGAAAAAATTCCTGCTCATTCAGATCGTAACCTAAATCTCATTTGCATTTCGTATCAAGGTTCCCGTGTTCCTTTTCCGCCATTAACCTCTCATTAGCCTTTTTATTAGCAGCTTTCAGGTTTGGCGCTCGTCGTCGCTTAACGTCGCGTCCGGCGACGTGCCGATGTTCTCGATCCCCTGATTAAGCGGCCGCACGCGAGGGGAACGCGTCCAATTAATATTTAAATTAG
>JACRUU010000028.1:22573740-22623740 GCA_030449085.1 Kryptopterus vitreolus | reverse complement strand
CATTCATCTTCTAGCGCTTTATCCGATCTTCCCTCGGGTCACGGGGAGTCTGTGTCTATCTCAGGCGTCTATGGGTATTAAGGCAGGATACACCCTGGATGGAATGCCAACCCATTGCAGGACACACACACACACACACACACATTCATTCATACACTAGGGACAATTTTCCAAAGGTGCCAATCAACCTACCGTGCATGTTTTTGGACCGGGGGAGGAAACCGGAGAACCCGGAGAAAAAACCCCCTGAGGCACACGGGGAGAACATGCAAAAACTCCACACACACACATGGCCGAGACGGGAATCGAACCCGGACCCTGGCGGTGTGAGGCGAACGTGCTGACCACTAAACCACTGTGCCCCTTTTGGATCAAAACAGAGTTATTAAACATTTCGATCGAGGCTGCACTTCTCCATCTCATCTGACGTTTCGCAAAAAAAAATACAAATAAAAAAAAAGACAAGACAATTTGTCTGTTGGACAAATACACACCTCGGTTTGCCTTCTTTCTAAATCTGATTTAAAAAAAAAACGAAAAAAAAAACCTGGAGCGGATTTTTTAATTTTATTAATTAGATCTAATGATAAACGTTGATGGCTAACTATTAAATAATTCGTTCCGTTTTCAATGTGAGGGGCACGGTGGTTTAGTGGTTAGCATGTTCGCCTCACACCGGCAGGATCCGGGTTCGATTCCCGTCTCGCACATGTGTGTGTGGAGTTTGCATGTTCTCGTGTCTTCGTGCCCCGTGCCTCAGGGGGTTTTTCTCCGGGTTCTCCGGTTTCCTCCCCCGGTCCAAAAACATGCACGGTAGGTTGATTGGCACCTTGGAAAATTGCCCCTAGTGTATGAATGTGTGTGTGTGTGTGTGTGTGTGTGTGTGTGATGGGTTGGCATTCCATCCAGGGTGTATCCTGCCTTAATGCCCATAGACGCCTGAGATAGACACAGACTCCCCGTGACCCGAGAAGATCGGATATAGCGGAAAGATAGATAGAAGATGAAAGCGTAGAAGATGAATGAATGAATGTTTTCAATGTAAGATAGAATCTTATTACTGAAATCATACTGATCGCAAGTGCGTCCGATTAACCCGACGAAAAACGAGTTACTAATGAAAAAATACAAGAGGAATAAATGACACAGAGGAAGAAAAAAAAAAACCGAGGTTCGGGGTAATTAACACGTTTCCTGTTCAGAAGATCAGAGCGGTGTGATTTAATTAGCCGAACATATGGACACAGC
This sequence comes from Kryptopterus vitreolus, assembly GCA_030449085.1. Lineage (NCBI taxonomy): Eukaryota > Metazoa > Chordata > Actinopteri > Siluriformes > Siluridae > Kryptopterus > Kryptopterus vitreolus. The sequence continues at coordinate 22,622,492 of JACRUU010000028.1, read as the reverse complement.
GTGTGTTAGCTGATAAATAAACACGCGGCGGCGGAGAAGGACGGAGCGGATCATGCAGGAAGGATTCTGTCGCTCGGGTGGAAGAACGCGTGAGGAAAACACGGAAACGTATAGCTGGAATCGTATGATTCGTATTTTTTAGATGACGGATGTGTTTACAGAATTGTTTTTTTTTTTATTTGTTTTGTACGAAATGATAAAATAAAGATAAGATTGAAGTGCATTGGAGTTAACTGTACATAATTGTGTTTTATGGTTTTTTGACACCTTTTTGTTGCATCTTGTGTTTAAAGAAACGTTAAAAAAGTCAATCAGATCAAACATTTTATAGCATTGTTTATGCATTTATTTTTTCATGCAGTTTTTATTCAAAGTATTTTCTTTTTTTTTATTATTATTTATTTTGTTTTTCTTCACTGCATGTTGTATTTATTTTATTTTAAATTGATTTTGTTGTTTATTTGAAATCTTTTCTATTATTTATTTATTCATTTATTTATGTTTCACTGCATGTTGTATTATTTTTTTTAATCTTTTTTATTATTTATTTCTTCATTCATTCATTCATTCATCTTCTAGCGCTTTATCCGATCTTCCCTCGGGTCACGGGGAGTCTGTGTCTATCTCAGGCGTCTATGGGCATTAAGGCAGGATACACCCTGGATGGAATGCCAACCCATCGCAGGACCACACACACACACACACACACACACACACACACACACACACACACACACATACACACATTCATACACTAGGGACATTTTTCCAAGGTGCCAATCAACCTACCGTACATGTTTTTGGACCGGGGGAGGAAACCGGAGAACCCTGGAGAAAAACCCCCTGAGGCACGGGGAGAACATGCACAAACTCCACACACACATGGCCGAGACGGGAATCGAACCCGGACCCTGGCGGTGTGAGGCGATTATTTATTTCTTATCTTTTATTATTTATTTCTTTTTGTTCTTTAAAATCTTTTTTTTTTAATGATTTATTTCTCTTTGTTGTACTTGGTAACATATGCAAGGGATCAAATGTGGAATTAGTGTGAAAGTCTTCCGCAATAAATACAAATAATTAATGAATTAAATAAACAATAATAATAATAATAATAATAATAATAATAATAATATAATAATAATAATAATAATAATAATAATAATTATAATATGAGAAAGTATAATGAGATATACTTTTTTATTATTCAAAGTAATTAAATATATATATATATATATATATATGGATTAACATTTATTATTATTATTATTATTATTATTATTATTATTATTATTTAGTTAGTAACCCTTTATTACAGAATCGATGAGCTACAATCACTATATGGAAAAAAACGATTTTTTTTCCCCCCACTAATTTTACAGACGTGTGTTTTTCGAAGCACACGCTTTTCCTGTAAAAACCTCCAGCCAAAAGGAAGCGAGCTCCACATCACAAATAACCAACAGTCTCTCCGTGACCGCACGTTAGAAACGGATCGATGGCAGGACGGAGGGACGAGGGGGAGAAAAATGGCCGTCCAAAATCAATAGCCAGCTAATCCGTGAAAAGGAAGCGAAGACGCTAATGGACGCCTGTTTATCCCCCGCGGTCCTGCAGAACCGCAGATCCGATACCTAACGGCGCGCGGTCGGATAATTAGCAACGCCAATTAACATCAGAGGACGGATCGGGGCGGGACGGGAGAGGACGGGGGGAATCGGATCGCCGGGATTGCTTTGCTCCCCTCACACACACACACACACACACACACACACACACCACACACACACACCAATAGATACAAAGGAGGAAAAGAAACACAAATAAATTGTCCTGATGATGTCACGGACCGCGTCCCAAACCGCCATACAGTAATATAAAAGCGTGACAAAATAGTCACCATAGTTACTTGATGTGATAACATGTATTACTACACTGGTACATCAGAGAGAGAGAGAAGTAAGGAAAAAGCCTCACACACACACACACACACACACACACACAACACACACAACACACACACACACACACACACACACACACACTCACAAATGAATCAGCACTGGATGCTTTTAAAATGCAGCATGCAATTACAGTATCCACCTACTCTACAGTTAATTAACACACACACACACACACATACATACATACATACACCACACACACACACACACACACATACACACACACACACACCCACGTGAGCGCAGGCACCTAGCATTAATGAACCCATACATCACCTTGTTAATCTCGCATTAATTAGCACACAGGCCTGCTTCTGATTTCTCATCATTCTGATTCTAGATCTTTTTTCGTTTTTTGTTTTTGTTTTTGTTTTTGTTTGTTTTAGGCCTGTCACTCGAATTTCTCCACTTCTGGTTCTTGTTCTTTGTTCTCTAATTTCCACTCGTTTGTCAAGTTCTCCTTCTTTGCTTCAGGATCGTGCCAGCACCGGATGCGTACGTATAAACCGTAAGCATATAAAAGGCATTGATGTTAATACTCAAGGTATCAATGCGCCATCTGGTGGAATGTCAGGAAATTACAGGACAAGGAATTCATTCATTCATCTTCTAGCGCTTTATCCGATCTTCCCTCGGGTCACGGGGAGTCTGTGTCTATCTCAGGCGTCTATGGGCATTAATGCAGGATACACCCTGGATGGAATGCAACACCATCAGGACACACACACACACACACACACACACACACACACACACACACACACACACACACATTCACACACTAGGAACATTTTTCCAAGGTGCCAATCAACCTACCGTGCATGTTTTTGGACCGGCGGAGGAAACCGGATCCGGGTTCGATTCCCGTCTCGGCCATGTGTGTGTGGAGTTTGTGCATGTTCTCCCCGTGCCTCAGGGGGTTTTTCTCCGGAATCAGTTCTCCGGTTTCCTCCCCCGGTCCAAAAAAACATGCACATGGTAGGTTGATTGGCACCTTGGAAAATTTGTCCCTAGTGTATGAATGTGTGTGGAGGATAATGTGTGTGTGTGTGCCCTGCGTCACAAGTCCCGTTCAATGGGTTGGCATTCCATCCAGGGTGTATCCTGCCTTAATGCCCATAGACACCTGAGATAGGCACAGGCTCCCCGTGACCCGAGGGAAGATCGGATAAAGCGGGTTTTTCTCCGGGTTCTCCGGTAGAAGATGAATGAATGAACATCAGGAAACCAAAAATATCTTTAAAAGGGGGCGCATACTTTTGCACACGGGTGTATGTACGGTATATTAAAGCTGTGAATCTGCTGACTTGACATCACACCTCCATGTTAGAGCCACTCTGGAACTGTTCCTGACGTACCCTTACAGACAAGGGCAGATTTAAACGGTGTAGGTGATGATTAAGGGGGCGGGGCTATGCTCTAGAGAGAGGATGATTGACAGCTAGAGGGCGCACAGTTGCACAGGCCTGACCTACAGCTTCTGACGGGATTTTAATGGAGGAAAAGTGAAAGAAGAGTGAGGAGAAAATACAGGGAACCGCAAAAAGCATAAACTTGCATTATGGGTATTTTTGGTGGTGCATTTGGTTCGTCGCGACGTTCTGATGATTTTTTGGGTCGTTGATCTGAATAATATTAATATGTTTTGTTGTATTTTTTTATTATTATTTTATTATTGTTTCATTTATTTCATTTATTCATTCATTCATTCATTCATCTTCTACCGCGTATATCCGATCTTCCTCGGGTCACGGGGAGTCTGTGCCTATCTCAGGCGTCTATGGGCATTAAGGCAGGATACACCCTGGATGGAATGCCAACCCATCGCAGGGCACACACACACACACACACACACACACACAACACACACATTCACGCACACATTCATACACTAGGGACAATTTTCCAAGGTGCCAATCAACCTACCGTGCATGTTTTTGGACCGGGGGAAAACCGGAGAACCCGGAGAAAACCCACCCCTGAGGAACGGGGAGAACATGCACAAACTCCACACACACATTCCCGAGACGGGAATCGAACCCGGACCCTGGCGGTGTGAGGCGAACGTGCTAACCACTAAGCCACCGTGCCCCCTTTATTTAATTTATTATTAATAATAATTATTAATATTAATTCTAAATTGTTAATATTAAAATATTAATTATTAATATTAATTTATATATTATTTTTTCATTTATTATTTTATTATTTTTTTATTATTTTTATTTGTATATATTTGTATATTTAATATATTTGTCTATATTTTTATTTGTATTTATATTGTATATATATATATATATATATATATATATATATATATATATATATATATATATATATCTTTTTTTATCCTTCTTGATTTTGCTTGAATTTTTGCTCTTCTTATAGTATTATACATATTATGCATTATACGATGACATCACGTGTCTTCGTAGGCCACGCCCACCACCCAAACCTATCGGCGCCGACCCGCACGGGCCAAACCGTTGGCCAGGGTCTGGGGAATCTCCCGGGGAAGCCCGAATTGACGCCGCATGACCTCAAGTGACATGACGTGGCGGCGAACGTGAATAATATGCGAAACGGCGAAACTTGTGCTACGCGGTCATGTGACATGTCTAAACACTCGCGGCGTTGGCGAGAGTCCGACGGTGGGTAATATCGTGACATCAGGTGATGTCACTGGCCCCGCCCCCTTTCCAAAAAATGGCCAAAACAGGCGTTTTTGGTGTCTAAACACTCGCATTGCGACGCCAGCACTAAAAACGAATCTCACAGCAGGGTCCGAGGTCGCGCCCAGAGCCGCGGTTTTGCATCGGCAAGCATTTGCTTCAGGAAATGTACCGTGTCTAGTTTTTATTGTGGTTCTTGTTTGTTTGTTTGTTTGTTTGTTTGTTTTTATGTCTGGCTTTCTGGTTCCAAGGTGTAATTCTGCCTCCAAACTCCTTTACTCGTTTTGCTTCTAGACCTTGCACTGAGTTTTTATTTATTTATTTATTTATTTATTTATTTATTTATTTATTTCTGGAGTTAAAGGCTGAATACGGATCAGGTTTGCTCTGGATTTTTCTTCTCTTATTGATAGTCTTCTTGCGATGGGCGCAGTGGTTAAAGCTCAGGAGCGAAAGGTCGCAGGTTCGAAACCCAACAGCGCCAAGCTTTAATTCCCTAATGTCGAGTTTCGCTTTATTTACTATCGGCGCAAACACACGAGATGCTGAAGCGACGTTCTCGCACACGTGATGACGTAATGTTTCATTTCGCCCTGATCAGAGCAGGAGCTGTACCGAGGCTTTAAAGCCGTCCGATCCCTCGTCCGCACGAACGTGAACGTTTTACCGAGTAAAACCACGTGACGCCTCATCAGAACCCGGCGAGTGTCTGTAAGCGTCTGGCTTTGTTCCACGCCACTCCGACGAGTCAAAGCCCGAGATTGAAGAGAGTGTGTGGGTGCCGTCCAGGGAATATGCATCCACGTTTTCCTGCGTCTGTATAGCGTCTCCATGGAAACAGTGCAGATGAATAGACACGGAACCTGCGTCACGTCACCAGCTTTCACACTCTTATTGGTTCATGTGGTGGTTCAAAGTTGCTCTTGATTCAAGTTCTGCTTCTCCTGGATGTTTGTGCTTCAGATTTTTTAAACTGTGTATATTTTTAATACGCTTTTTGATACGCTAGTATCGCTCGGGTTCTTTCTGGCCGTTCTGGTCCGTGTGGTTGTTGTTCTGGTTCTTCTCGTGATCGGGCTTATTAATGTGAATCCAATATAGTGTTCTGCTTCTAGAGTGTGGCTCTAGGTTTGATTCCTAGATTCTTGTTTATTTGTTTTTGTTGTTGTTGTTGTTTTTTCCTAGGCCAGCTCCTCAGTCTTGTTCTAGATCAGATTCATTGTTGGAACTCCAATTTATTTATTTATTTTTCTTATTTTATGTCACGTACACACACACACACACACACACACACACACACACACACACACACACACACATGCAGTGAAATGCTTTTTAAGAAAATAGTGCTGACATTATGAATAGATGTAAATAACAAAGATAAGGTATAATAAAAAAAAGAATAATAATAAATATAGAATAGAAATGACATCTTTGTAAAAAAAAATATTTAAAATAGTGTCTTGTTCTTGTTGTCTTGGAATTCCGAACCCGGGGACAAAAAGCGGGAATTTTTTCCCCATAGAAAATGAATGGGGTTGAATTTTCGTGCCTCACAGTTCGGGCCTGTGAGCGTCCGACATGCACATATGGCAAATCCACTCGTAGGGGGTCCGGACTGGATCACGATCATATACCTCCCGAATCCCACACACGTTCGGAATTTCGGGAAATCCGCGACATTCCGGCCCCATAGAGAATGAATGGGGAAATTTGACGCTCAGTTGTTCGGCCCTGTGTTCGCCCGACATGCACATGTGATATCTCCACTCGTAGATGAGATGGAGAAGGTCACGAACATATGGCGTCATGTAACCGCAAAGGTGAAAAACCTGCGAAACTCGGACACAGGGTCATGTGACATGTCTAAACACTCGGCACATCAATAGGAGTCGAATGCTGGATAATTTGATGATGTCACGTGCGTCACTGGCCCCGCCCCCTACCGAAAAAAATGCCCAAAAACGGCCATTTTTGGTGTCTAAACAGTCGTCTCTCTGAACCAGCTAGCTTTTCGAAGTCAACGCTAAATATTAAACGAACCAGGCTGTAAGGGGGTCGCGGTTTGCGGTTTGCCGACTCGCATGTTACGTGTCCATCTGTAACACAAAGTAATTCCCACCATTCCCACTTAGACACAAATGTCCCACATAAAGCTGGTCACCATCTGTCCCACTGTCTCCAATGTCACCCGTCTTTCCTATTCAAACACTCTGTGCCACTCGGACACACCCATCTGACCCAATATCCCTTCTTGCCTCTTGATCCATCCCTCAAAGTAGTTCCCACCTGTCCCCTTCATGTCCCACTCAAATACTACTTCCTCATTGAAAGACATACCATCTGTCCCACTAAGACACACCCATCTGATTCACTTAAAGATATTTTCATTAAACGTTTTGAATGTATTTTCCCCTTTATTATACGACGCTTTCCAGTTGCATGGTCCATGTCCATGCTTTGTTTCTTCACAGCGGATGATGCAATGACGATGCTACAGCGGGAATACCTTGTGCTCTGTATGTCAGGTTACGACGTAGGACATGATTCGACGCAGGACATTGGACTTTAGACACATTGAGTTGAAGTTAAAGATACACATGTCCTTCCCATTCGAAGTGTCCGACCATTTATTGCGCAATTTGAGACTCCCTATATGTTCAGCCCAAAGACATGCTCATTAGTCCACCTCATATACCCCAAACACCCTCCCACACCATGTCTAAACTCAAACATACCCATCATGTCAAACATCTCCTGTCTGTCCCAGTCATCCAACTCAAAACCATTGCCATAAGTCCCCCTCACACACACACACACACACACACAGCCACACCCATCAATTCCTCTTTACGACATGGCCATCTATCACATAAAGACACACACACGTCTCAACTCACTCCGTGATATTTTCCCATTTGTCTCACTCAGACATACCCAGTGGTTTACAACCATGCTTAAAGAATAAACACCACAGATGGCGCACCAATTTCAACACGGCCTAGCACCAAAGCACAGGCGTTTGGGACGACGCCAACGGCCCCGTTTCACTTGACCCGAACTCTCTCCTGACGACGCCGCTTCAGAACATTCACACTTTCAACAAACAAAAAAGACGCAGATAAAAACGGAAGAAAATATGCGAAAAATAAATATAAATTTTTTCCCGTATATAGTCATCTTTCCTCTTCTATCTCTCTCTCTCTCTCTCTCTCTCTCTCTCTATCCACCTGCTGTCTCAGCACGGAGGGCACGCCGTGGGAAAAAAATAAAGTCCCCATTTTCCTTTTTTAGGGGAAGCCACAAGCGAGTGAACATCACTCGAGTCGGCGAACATTCAAGGACAAACCGGAGATGACGAGAAGAGAGAGGGAGAAGGAAAGAGCTCAAATAGAAAACGAGAGAAGCACTACCCATCTATTCACTGGACCCATTTCAAATCAATTCACAGGGGGAGAGAGAGAGAGAGAGAGAAATAATACCCATGGCTCGTCAGCAGAGGGAATGATTGATCCCTCAACGACGGAGCTCTAAAGTTACACCCGACTCGATTTTCATCCACACGGAGAGAGAGAGAGAGAGAGAGAGAGAGACCCCGTCCTCGTCTTCACACTTCACATCTAACGCTGCTTTTTCACATCCAAGCACACCTAGACGCTAACGCAGGTCCCGAATGTGAGGCGCAGCACATGTTTAAAGGTGTGAGATTTTCGGGTGTATATATATATATATATGTTTTTTTTTATATATATATATATATATATATATGTTTTTTTTTTTTTTTTTTTTTTTGTTTTGTTTTTTTTTTTTTTCCGTTTTTATTTTTCCGTGTAAGTCGGAAAATAAAAAATAAAATATAAAATATATACTGTATATATATATATATATATATATATATATATATATATATATATACATATATATATATGTACATATGTTACATTTCATAACATTTTCATTCATTCATCTTCTACCGCTAGTACCGCCACATTTATCTTACCTCTACCCGTTATCTCCGATCTATCCTATCTCAGGCATCTATGGGCATTAATGGCAGGATACACCCTGGATGGAATGCCAACCCATCGCAGGGCACACACACACACACACTCACATTCACACACTAGGGACAATTTTTCCAAGGAGCCAATCAAACCTACCGTGCATGTTTTTGGACCAGGAGGAGGAAACCGGAGAACCCGGAGAAAAACCCCCTGAGGCACGGGGAGAACATGCACAAAACTCCACACACACATGGCCGAGACGGGAATCGAACCCGGATCCTGGCGGTGTGAGGCGAATGTGCTAACCACTAAACCACCGTGCCTACATATGTACATACAGTGCTATAATAAAATGTGTAACAGTTAATGACATAAAAATGTATTAAAAAAAAGAAAACAATTCCTTACCACATGAAATTAAAGTAAATATTAATAATAAAAAAAGAAGAGAGAACAGTTCCTTGCCTTTATTTATTTGGTTATATTTATTTATTTATCTATTTCATAATTGTAATAAACAATTCATTATTAGTTAAATAATTGTTATTAGTTAATTATTATAATTATTATTAATGTGACTATTATTAATCATATTAGTTAACATATATATATATATATATATATATATATATATATATATATATATATATATATATATATATATGAAATGTGCTTCACCACCTTTCAAGCGATGTTTTCTCAGAAATCTACACACACTTTTTTTTTTTTATCTACACACACACACACACACACACACACACACACACACACACACACACACACACCACACACACACACACCACACACATATGCACATCATGTGACAGGGAAGGGCGCGAAGCCCGACCTCCAGACTTCGTAATGATTTTCTTCCACGAAGTCATTTAAGGTGCACAATATGGCTGTAAGCGTGCAGGCGGGAGGCCGGTGGAGGAAGCAGGCCGTCGACTTCATTAGTTCGTTAAGAGATTCCTGGAGGTGTTGACTGCTCCTTCTCTCTTCTCTCACCTCTGTAATGAGAGAGCCAGTTTCGTCCCTCGCCTCTCAAGGTGTAACTGTCCCCTCTAAAAATTGCCCTTCCGAATCAAGCGCTCACGCCCTTCTCGGCACGGATTAGCGAAGCAAGAGTCACAAAGAGGCTGCAACTTAAGTGCGAAGTCACGATATGAATCAGCTCCCTGATCTCCACTCTGTGCAGTGGGAAGGAACCGAGACGGAGGAAATTCATAGGAGAGATGTTTTCATATATTTATTTATTTATTTATTTATATAATTGTAATAAATAATTAATTATTAGTTAAATAATTGTTTATTAGGTTATTAATTATTACAATAATTATTAATTTAACTATTATTAATTAGTTATTATGATTAATTATATTAGTTCACATTTATTATATATATATATATATATATATATATATATATATATATATATATATATATATATATATATATATATATATATCACTCTATATAAAATCTATATCTATTACATACTACACACTTGACAAACACACACACACCAACACACACACACACTTTGCACACAACACAAATCACACACACACACACAGTTCACACACACACGACACACACACGTTTGTCAATAAGTATCCTTATTAAATGTATATGTTTTATACTTGCACGTAGATCTGGGCGATGTCGTATAAAATGTATCTCCGAGTTTTTTAGACTAAAGTAAATTTTAGCTACAGGTGGCGTGAAATGTTTTGCTATTTGTACTTGTGTTTGTAGTGGGTGTTTATGTCGTACCACACACGATCAACAACGTGCTTCTGTTTGGAATAAACGAGTCGTTCTGCAAAAAAATGTAGAGAAATGTTACAGCGGGGTTTCGGTTTGTTGAACATCCAAACAATAGTTCAGAAAACCCGCCCCCTACTGGAAACGAGCTCTTCGGATTGGTGACGTTGTATTTCGTATATATGTAATGCGGGACGGGAGGCGGAGAACTACGGAAACTCTCTGGGCCAAACCGAGCTGAAATGGTCAAATTCATTTTCCTATTTTCAACATTTTCAACATTTATATAATATATATAAATATATATATATATATATATACAGACGTGGACAAAATTACCCTACCCTTTGGTCAATGAAAGAAAAAAAGTCACAATGGTCAAAAATAAATTTAATATGAAAAAGTAACACAATATCACAATGTTAACTAAATAACCATTAAAGTCAAACATTAACCATGCTTCAACAGTTAAAAAAATAAACTCATGAAACAGTCAGGACAAAAATATGGTACCCCTACAAAAATGATGGTAAAAACACAGAAAATAATGTGACCAAGGGACATGTTAATTGAAGGTGTGTCCACTAATTAGCATCACAGGTGTCTACAACCTTGTAATCAGCCATTGGGCCTATATATATGGCTCCAGGTAATCACTGTGTTGTTTGGTGATATGGTGTGTACCACACTCGACATGGACCAGAGGAAGCAAAGGAAAGAGCTGTCTCAAGAGATCAGAAAGAAAATTATAGACAAGCATGTTAAAGGTAAAGGCTATAAGACCATCTCCAAGCAACTAGATGTTCCTGTGAGTACAGTTGCACATATTATTCAGAAGTTAAGATCTCATGGGACTGTAGCCAAACATCCCTATGGATGGCGCATAGGTATATAGAAATTGATGACAAATCTAAGAGACGGATAATCCGAATGGTAACAAAACAAAAGAGCCTAGAAAGACTAAAGAGATTCAAGGTGAACTTCATGCTCAAGAACATCAGTGTATATATATATATATGGGACGACCAAGGAGGACACCATTTTAATAACTGAATATAAAAAAGCATATATGGAATATGCCAAACTACATGTTTTGACAAGCCACATATATGACGTTTGGGAGAATGTCCTGTGGAAAATATATATGACAAGGCACATACAGCTATGTTCACAGACGAAAATAATTAACACTACTGTGAAACATGGAGGAGGCTCTGTTATGTTCTGGGGCTGCTTTGCTGCGTAGTGTCTTGAATTGTGCATACATACATACATTTAGAGAGAAATGTCTAGCCTTCTCAGAAAAGGAGCTCATAAAATGACCCAAAACACACAGCTAAAAACACGCAAGAATGGCTAAGAGGAAAAAATTTAATATCAAAGTGGCGTCTATGATGTCAATCTGGAGAAGGATTATAATCTGAATAATGTCTCACATGCTGGACACAATTGCTAATGCTCAAGTTAGGGTACCAAAATGCTGTTCATGTTGCTTATTGCTGTTTGATTGCATTTCATTTCAAAGGTTGCGCAACAAAATGTTAGGGGTACATCATTTTGTCCATTGTTTCATGAGTTTATTTTTTTAGATAATTCTGTTGATAAAATGTATGTTGAAGCGTTGACATTATCTTTTGCTGTTTTAATTGTTAAAAATTTTGTGTTGTCTCTGTAGATATATACTGCTACATAATATATGTGGCTCCTTTAAGAATTATGTTCCAATTTTGGTTGCTTTCCATATACGGTAATATATACGCTAACATAGCCAGTATTTCATACCTGATTTCAATGCGCAGCTAGTAGGCGTAATCGGGGGGAAATTAAGGGGGAAAAAACGGAGCTCGTTATCGCTAAGATGCTACGTGCTAATTTACTAAATAAACCGGGGAAACGGTATTTTGCATTTCAGTCACTCCGACCTGCATGTCAAATCCGCACGAGTCCTTGCCATTTGTATGATTTACAATCGAGTGAAAAATCTCGTATAAGAACTGTGGGCATTTTGTCTTCATTACCTGGAAAGGCCAGTTTTAGACAAACACACACACACACACCACACACACACACACACAGCATTAGGTCGTTGCCTTAACAAAACCTATAAACAGAAGTAAGGACACTCAGAGGTCTCTCTCTCTTTATTTATTTTTTTGGTGCAAATGCAAACTATTTATGGTCTCGGGTGCGAGTTGTGTCACCGGGTCCGGCTTTAAAATTGCTCCTCGGGATGATGTGTGCTTGGCCTTTTCATTCTTCATTAGCCAAATGAGCCATCTGGTTGCTAGCCGGCCGACACTCTCGAGCAGGTGTGCAGGGAAGGGAAAAAAAAATGGGCGCGAAATTAAAAAATTTTCAGAAGGGGACAAAAAAATAAATAAATAACACGACGCTTTGAGGAGTAACCACAGAAGTTTTCACATACACATTATTAACAACAAATGAATCAAGGCCCTGCTCGTGTTCTGGTAGCTTTATGTACATAAAGGCTGGAAATAAAGATCTCCAGCGTGCATTCCTAAGACGTCGCCGCAAGATGTTTTGTTAAAAAGCAAACAAACAAACAAACAAACAAGGAAAATAAGCAAAGACATTTGGAAATAATGGTTCAAACAAGTCTCTCCCTACAGGGACATGTTAGAGAAAAAGTCATTTTCTTCCTTCCCGCAGACATACGCGCCTGGAACGCGAGATAATATTACGCTTAGGTTTTGACGCTGGAGAAAGAGAGCGAGCGACTTAGTGGGGCTACCAAATTCATTTTGGGAAGTCTGGCACCACTCTCAGGGGCACAGGCGGTTTAGTGGTTAGCACGTTCGGCTCACACCACCAGGGTCCGGGTTCGATTCCCGGCTCGGCCATGTGTGTGTGGAGTTTGTGCATGTTCTCCCCGTGCCTCGGGGGGTTTTTCTCTGGGTTCTCCGGTTTCCTCCCCCGGTCCATGCACAGTAGGTTAATTGGCACCTTGGAAAATTGTCCCTAGTGTATGAGTGTGTGTGTGTCCTGTGACAGGTTGGTATTCCATCCAGGGTGTATCCCGCCTTAATGCCCATAGACGCCTGAGATAGACTCCCCGTGACCCGAGGGACGATCGGATAAAGCGCTAGAAGATGAATGAATGAATGGCACCACTCTCTAGCCGTCTCTCAGAGTCCTGCTGGGGGTTTGTAGCTACAGTACAGTGTCTCCTGCTTCTACAATAGGATCCTCTAATTTATCCTTTGATGTGCATTGACGGGTGAAGCTGAAAAAGCCCTCGGAATGGTTCCGGCATCCTAAAAAAAAACCCCAAAGAGCCTAAAAAACTTTGGGCGTCGATTGTTTGCTGCCCTCTAAAGACACTCGCTTTATTGATCCGCTTCCTCCCATAATACATTCTTAGCGCCTCCTTGTTGAGTGGTGAAGTGGGGTTTTTCTTTTTTCCTCTCCATCAGATGGTCCTTCCCATCTCCTGGGTGTTCAGAGAAGTATCATCGCTGTTCCTTAGATTACTTCTTTGAGATCGATGGACGCATCCCTGGCAGGCTTTCAGGCATGTGGGTCACGATCCCCAGTGCTCCCCGGCACCGCTGGGACAATTCCCTGTTTAACTTTCTTCACTTACTTCTTGTCTTGCTCTATAAGATCTCACATTTGCTGAGAATTTATATTTGTACTTCAAGGGGTAAATCTTTCTTTTTTTTTTCTCTTCTTCCTCGTAGATGTCACATTGATCCACCTTTATACGAAGGCAAGGACTGGAACACTACCTTCAGAAAGCCAGTTCCTGGTGGTGGTGGTGGTGGTGGTGGTGGTGGGAGGGGCAGGGGGTTCAGGGAAGTCAATTCTTGGATGTTTTTCTGCTTCATCCGTGACACGTTCCATGGCCCTTCCTTTTCCCTTTCAGCTATTTTGAATTATTCAGTGACACAAGGGATCGAATGCATTTGCTGTGAAACACGAGTAGCCCCGGATTAGATGTAGGGCTGGTTTGAGTCGGTTTGTTGAAGGATCCGGGATTGTTTCTCAAAAGTGCCTGACAACCTGATGTGCAAATATTTATATGTTGTTTTTATCTTCCCCAGGGGTACACAAAGCTGCTATTAACTATCTCATGTTGTTTTTTTTTTTTATTCCTTCCAAAGAGACCTCAGTTGCTGTTCCTTCCAACGAAAGCCCCTTTGCTGTTCCTCCCATAAAGGCGTCCGTTGCTGTTCCTTCCCCGAGAACTCCATTTAGGTTCCTCCCAATCAGACCTCCATTGCTTTTCCTTTCAAAGAGACCTCCCTTGCATTACGTTGACAAAAAGACACCTGCCATTCCTATCTGCTAAATTCCGTCCAAAAAGACCTGCATTGCTGTTCCTTCCAACGAAACCCCCTTTGCTGTTCCTCTCATAAAGGCGTCCGTTGCTGTTCCTTCCCCGAGACAAAAAGACACCTCCATTCCTATCTGCTAAATTCCCTCCAAAAAGACCTCCATTGATGTTCCTTCCCACGAAACCCCCTTTGCTGTTCCTCCCATAAAGGCGTCCCTTGCTGTTCCTTCCCAGAGACCTCCATTTAGGTTCCTCCCAATCAGACCTCCATTGCTTTTTCTTTCAAAGAGACCTCCCTTGCATTACGTTGACAAAAAGACACCTCCATTCCTATCTGCTAAATTCCCTCCAAAAAGACCTCCATTGTTGTTCCTTCCAACGAAACCCCCTTTGCTGTTCCTCCGATAAAGGCGTCCATTGCTGTTCCTTCCCCGAGACCTCCATTTAGGTTCCTCCCAATCAGGCCTCCCTTGCCTTACGTTGACAAAAACGACACCTCCATTCCTTTCTGCTAAATTCCCTCCAAAAAGACCTCCACTGCTGATCCTCCCAACAAGGCCGTCATTGCTCTTCCTTCTAAAGAGACCTCCTTTGCATTGCATTCCCAAATAAACTTCCACTGCTGTTCCTTTCTGCTAAATTCCTTCCAAAGAGACCTCCGTTGCTGTTCCTTCCAACGAAACCTCCATTGCTGTTCCTCCCATAAAGGCGCCCGTTGCTGTTCCTTCCCCGAGACCTCAATCTATGTTCCTCCCAATCAGACCTCCCTTGCATTACGTTGACAAAAACGACACCTGCATTCCTTTCTGCTAAATTCTGTCCAAAAAGACCTCCATTGCTTCTGCTCCCATTGCTGCTCTTCCTTAGAGAGACCTCCTTTGCATTGCATTCCCAGATAAACTTCTATTGCTGTTCCGTTCTGCTAGCGTCCTTTCAAAGAGACCTTCATTGCTGCTCCTTCCAACAAGACCTCCATTGTTTGTCCAACCAAAGCACTCCATTGCTGTTCCTCTGATAAAGCCATCCATGGCCGTTCCTCCGAGAGACCTTTATTGCATAAAGGGACCTCTCCTTTTTTTTGCTGTTCCATCCAAAGAGACCTTTGCTACAGTTCCTCTCAATCAGACCTCCTTTGCTGTTCCTTTCAAAGAGACCTCCCTTGCATTACGTTGAGAAAAAGGACACCTCCATTCCTTTCTGCTAAATTCCATCCAAAAAGACTTCCATTCCACTGCTCTTCCTTCTTAAGAATCCTCCATTGCCTACCAATAAAGGCATCCATGGCTGTTCCTCCCCGAGACCTTTGCTGCAGTTCCTCACAATTAGACCTCCATTGCTGTTCCCTCCAAAAACATCGACATTGCAGCTCTTCCCAACAAGACGTCCATCGCTCTTCGTCCTAAAGAGACCTCCATTGCTGTTCTTCCCATGAAGGCGCACGTTGCTGTTCCTCCCCGAGACGTTTATTGCAATTTCCTCCATTGCTTTTCCCCTTTTACACCCATTCCCGTTCCTTTCTGCGAAAGTCCATACGAAAAGACCCTCCATTGTTCGTCCTACCAAAGCCATTGCATTTACTCCCAGAAAAGTCCATTACTCTTACGTTCCGTAAAAAAAAGTCCTTTCCGGAGAAACTTCCCCTACATTACACTCCCAGAGAGACCTCCAGAGCTCCACTGCTCTTCCTTCACAAAGACACCTTTATTTGCATTTCCATCCCAGAGAGACTTTTCATTGTTTATTCCTCCAGAAACCTTTTTTTTGTTTTTTGCTTTTATTTCCGACCAAAGATTTCCATCCACATTTGCTGAGCAAGGACGCTGCCGGAATCAAATTCACGTCTGTCGCGTCTCACTTCCTTTCCACTTTAGAGAATTGTCAGAGAATCTTCAGACTAATTTTATTTACTTTCAGAGACGACCAAAAACAAAAACAAAAACAAAAAACAGCAGCAGAAGATTCTCCTCCGATTTTTGACCAGAGCGTTCATTAGAGATAGACACGTGAACAAAATCACCTCCGTTACACCTCCAGGGGTTCGATTCCCGTCTCGGCCATGTGTGTGTGGAGTTTGTGCATGTTCTCCCCGTGCCTCAGGGGGTTTTTCTCCGGGTTCTCCGGTTTCCTCCCCCGGTCCAAAAACATGCACGGTAGGTTGATTGGCACCTTGGAAAAAAATTGTCCCTAGTGTATGAATGTGTGTGTGTGTGTGTGTGTGTGATGGGTTGGCATTCCATCCAGGGTGTATCCTGCCTTAATGCCCATAGACGCCTGAGATAGGCACAGACTCCCCGTGACCCGAGGGAAGATCGCACAGAAAATGAATGAATGAATTAAATAACGTTTCTGCTGCTCGCCTGCAACCCTCACCTAGGAACAATTTGTCAAGACGTCACTTCTTACACGGCTTGACTTTTTAGCGTGAGATGATGTTCGTAGATTACTGTTACTTATCAGGTCCTGCAATTTTTACCGTACCCCCCCATCCCCCCTTCCCCTCCTCCGTTTTATACAAAGGTCTTCCTACATCTCCAGCCCTGGGATAATAATTGCGTTCCTGTCAAAGTGTATTAGCTTAATAACTTCCTGGCGCATGTCACCGGGAAGCGAAAGGGAAAAGAATTAGGAAATTCATTCATTCATTCATTCATCTTCTGTCGCTTTATCCGATCTTCCTCGGGTCACGGGGAGCCTGTGCCTATCTCAGGCGTCTATGGGCATTAAGGCAGGATACACCCTGGATGGAATGCCAACCCATCGCAGGGCACACACACACACACATTCACGCACACATTCATACACTAGGGACAATTTTTCCAAGGTGCCAATCAACCTACCGTGCATGTTTTTGGACCGGGGGAGGAAACCGGAGAACACCGGGGAAAAACCCCCTGAGGCACGGGGAGAACATGCAAACTCCACACACACATGACCGAGACGGGAATCGAACCCGGATCCTGGCGGTGTGAGGCGAACGTGCTAACCACTACGCCACCGTGCCCCTTTAGGAAATTCACTCCTTTCAAAAATAAAAGGTGTTTTTTTTTATAATAATAATAATAATAATAATAATATCCTTTATTGTTCACATATACATTACAGCACAGTGAAATTCTTTCTTCGCATATCCCAGCTTGATGTTGGTAGTTTGGGGTCAGAGCGCAGGGTCAGAGCCATGATACAGCGCCCCTGGAGCACAGAGGGTTAAGGGGTCTTGCTCAAGGACCCAAGGGCGGCCGCTTGGCCATACCGGGGCTCGAACCCGGATCTTCTGATCAGCAACCCAGCACCTTAGACCACTGAGCTACACCCTCCCTTTTCGAAATTGTTAGGTGTTGCCAAGTGCAAAACTCACAGCCTGGCATTCGAGTGAGGAAAAGATGATGGTAGATACCATTACCCACCGGAAATACAGGAAGGGGAGGTCAGAAATGTGTCATATAAAATGGAGAGCGGATCGATACGAGTGTTAAAGTGTCGTCTCAGGACAGGGCCGATCGAAACCCTTCGACAGACTCTCAACTCCATTAGCAGGATCCATACCAATCCGGCAGATCATTACGGCTAATCAGGTGTGTGTGTTTGTGTGTGTGTGTGTGTGTGTGTGTGTGGGTGTGGGTGAGGTGGGGTGTGGTGGGGGGCGGGAGGGAGATCACCTTCGTGGGGTGTGGGGGAGAGATCACCTTCGTCCATCATTACACACCTTCTGCTGATGAACTAAAGAGTCATATTATATCATCACCATCATCTCCTGACACGGGCTTTTAATTAGCGCTAACGCTGCTAAAGAACCCTCCTCCCTTTCCTATGATCGATCACCCAACATTTTTGCTAATGACTCGCTGGCGCCGTTTAGCTCGTCCAAACACACTCCTGAGCTAAATGCCCTGCGGCTTCCTCCACCCGTTCCAGCACATCACTTTTTTTTGTTTTTTTTTTCCCCCCGTAGCAGCTAGCAATGCTTCATTCTTTCTTTTCATGCAGTTCAATGTGATGCTAAAAAGGGGATTAGCATGCTCTGCTTGGGTGGTAGATCAGGGGTAACGGCGTCGGTCACTGGACGGAAAAGGTCGCAGGTTCGAGTCCCTGAGCAAACACCAATTGCTATGTGAAAGGAATCCATTCCATGCTTCACCATTACACCATCCTGTTCTGTCTGGAGATGGTTGGATGGTTAGCTGGGAATATGGATGGATGGATGGATGGATGGATGGGTGGATGGATGGTGGAATGGATAGATGGATGGATTGTTGGTTGGGGAGATGGATGGTTGGCTTGAATGGATGCCGGATAGATAGTTGACCACCCATCCATCTCCCCAACCATCCACCCGCTCTTACAGCCACCATAAACCCTCTCATCCATCCATCCAGCCAACCATCTACCCAACCATTCATCCATCCATCCATCCATCTACTCAGCCAGCCATCCTCTCATCTAACCATTCATCCATCCAGCCAGCCAGCCAACCATCCATCTACCCAACCATTCATCTTCTCATCCAGTCAACCATAAATGCTCTCATCCATTCATTGATCCATCCATCCATCTACCAACCATCCATCATCTCATCAATCCATTCATCCATCCCATCATCTCATCCAACCATCCATCCTCTCATCCATCCATCTACTCAACCATCCATTCATCCATCCATCCATTCATTCATCCATCTATCTATCCAGCCAACCACCCACCTACCCAACCATCCATCCTCTCATCAATCCATTCATCCATCCATCATCTCATCCATCCATCCAGCCAACCATCCATCCTCTCATCCATCCATCCACTCAACCATCCATTCATCCATCCATCCATCCATACCCCATCTACCACCATCCTCTCATCCATCCATCTACTCAACCATCCATTCATCCATCCATCCATCTACCCAACCATCCATCAACCATCCATCCATCATTCCAACCATCCAACCATCCGTCCATCCAGCCAACCATCCACCTACCAAACCATACATCCTCTCATCCATCCATCCATCCATCCATCCATCCATCCATCCATCCATCCATCCCATCCATCCAACCAAACCAATGATCAATCCCCCTCCATCTATCCATTCGACTATCATCCATCCATTCCTCCTCTCATATATCCACCCATCCACCCATTTGACCATCCATCCTCTCACCACTCCATCCATTTGACCATCCATTTATTAAAATAAAACAAGGCCCTTGAGCAAGGCCCTCAATCCGCTGTGGCCCCCACTAACAGGAAAAGAAAAAATAAATAAACAAACAAAACAAATAAATAAATAAATACATTTCAAAAACAGAACTGGGGTGTAAATCACATTTCCACTAATCAACACTAATCATATTTAGATTATTCAGTTCAAACTAACAAGCCACCTTGGGTAGGGTGGGGGTGTGGAGGGGGATGGGGGTTGTGTGATGGGGGTATTTAGGTGTGTGTGTGGGGGGGGGGATTGGCGATCATTTCGGTAGATAAAGGCACACAAACGGAACGATCCATATTCAAAGAAGGATGTTGATTAAAGGTCGGCGTGTTTTTGTTTGTTTGTTTGTACGCAGACGCGGCGTTGTCGCGCGCGAGATAACGACATGCAAATCCGATTCGAAATGTTTACGCTCCGCTCATGCGGATCCGGCGACGAGGCCTCTGGGTGGCTTCCGTAAATAATTGGAAGAATAAATAAATAAATGGGGCGTGAGCTTCCGCCGGAGTGGAGCGTGATTAATACGCACCGGAGCCGGGGGGGGGGGGGGGGGGGGGGGGGGGGGGGGGGGGGGGTGGCACGGATATTAAGTAGATTAAAGAGCTTGTCCGTCTTCACTGCCCTCGATGATTGAGATACAAATGGTGGCTTTGTGCGTTTTAATAAAATCGAACGCTTCGGAGCTTCGGGGGGTTCAAGTCGATTAGGATATTTGAATAATAATATAATCAGCTGACACGATTATTCCTGTCAAACACGACTGTAATGTTTTTTCAAATAGACATTTGCTTCCATGTTTCCTCGTACTGCACCTGTATGATGTTCATCTGGATCATGTTCATCTAATCCTGGTGGGATTAGATTTCTTCCTGCTGATCCGGTTCATCCCAGAGAAGTGCAACAGGATTTCTGTGCAGTGACTGGGAAGGTCATTGTATTATCTGTCCACTCTGTAATGGTGGTAGCTCACCTCCATTCCTCCATCCATATATCCATCCACGGATCTACCTGATCCATACATGTAGTAATACAACATTCATCGTCAATATTCACCATCCATCCATCCATCCATCCATTCAGCCAACCATCCATCTCCCCAAATAATGATCCATCCACTCATCCATCCACAGATCTACCTGATCCATCAACCTATCCATACATGTAGTAATACAACATTCATCGTCAATATTCACCATCCATCCATCCATCCATCCATCCATTCAGCCAACAATCCATCTCCCCAAATAATGATCCATCCACTCATCCATCCATCCATCCATCCACAGATCTACCTGATCCATCAACCTATCCATACATGTGGTAATACAACATTCATCGTCAATATTCACCATCCATCCATCCTTTCAGCCAACCATCCATCTCCCCAAAGAATGATCCATCCACACACCTATCCATCCATCCATCCATCCACGGATCTACCTGATCCATCAACCTATCCATACATGTGGTAATACAACATTCATCGTCAATATTCACCATCCATCCATCCTCCTTTCAGACAAACCATCCATCTCCCCAAAGAATGACCATGATCATCCATCCACACACCCATCCATCCATCCATCCATCCACGGATCTACCTGATCCATCAACCTATCCATACATGTGGTAATACAACATTCATCGTCAATATTCACCATCCATCCATCCATTCAGCCAACCATCCATCTCCCCAAAGAATGATCCATCCACTCATCCATCTTCCCAATCATTGATCCATCCACTCATCCATCCACTCATCCATCCATCTTCCCTATCATTGATCCATCCATCTCCCCAAAGAATGATCCATCCATCCACCCTCGGATCCACCTGATCCATCAACCTATCCATACAAGTAATAATACAACATTCATCGTCAATATTCACCATTCATCCATCCATCCATCCATCCATCTCCCTAAACAATCATCCATCCTCTCCTCTATCCATCCATCCATCTCCCTAAATCCATCCTCTCCTTCATCCATCCATTCATCTCCTTAAACAATCATCCATCCACTCATCCATCCATCCATCCATCTCCCTAAACAATGATCCATCCATTCATTCATCCATCCATCCATCCATCTCCCTAAACAAGGATCCATCCATTCATCCATCCATCTCCCTAAACAATCATCCATCATCTCCTCTATCCATACATCCATCTCCATAAACAATGATCCATCCACTCATCCATCCATCTCAACAACCAATGATCCATCCACTCATCCATCCATCCATCCATGGATGAGGAACAAATAAAAAAAATGTCCATTTCCCTGGAAATCTTGTCGTTGTACTAGCGGGTAAAAAAAAAAAAAAAAAAAAAAAAAAAAAAAGCGGAGGCGTAATCGTCGTTCGTTTCAACAATGACTCATACGCGTCCTGTTTACAAGCCAAGGCTCGACTTTATAAAGCATTCAGCGCCGGCCGCTACAATCGGACCTGTTAGCATGAAAATTGAGTGGCGTAAGACCTACAATTTTACCCATTAGCAAGACTCACGCTAGAGTCTCGGATTCCTTTAACCATCGGAGGTGCTTGATAAGTGAAAGAAGGCGTGGCCAAGTCGGAGAAAGCGCAATAAAAGGAGAGAAGAACGTTAGGGTAACGTTAGGGTAACGTTCGGTGATGATGTTGCCTTTCGGTGACCCGTGACACCTGAAGAAGGAAAGGCGATTAATCAGGAGTGCGTGTCCGAGAGATAAATGATGTCCGGACAGAAAAGGCGGCTGGAGAGATTGATTTAGAGACACTCGGGTCGGAGAACAGGGGAGAGAGAGAGACCAGACGGGTCGTTTTTTATCTATAAATAATCACCATTAGTTTACATGACATTTATTCATCCAGGAGAAAAAAAAACGTGGAATAAAATCCGTCTTCACATTCGCTGGAGGGGCAGACAAGATAAAGGAGTAGTGGATCTGTCCATCCATCTATCCTTCCATCCATCCTACCGTCAATATCTCCAACTATTCATCATCCGACCATTCTTAATCTCTCCATCCAGCCATATTACGAATGAATCTACCCCGCCCACATATTCGTTACTCCAGCCGTTACTACGTCCATCCACGGATCCATCGACCTATCCATATACAGAGTGTGCCAACAATCATCATCCATCCATCTGTTCATCCAGTCATCCAACCATCCATCTCTCCAACCAATGATCCATCCTTTCATCTATCCATCCATCCATCCATCCATCTCCCCAACAAATGATTCATCCTCACATCCATCCAGCCATCTCCCCATCGAATGATCCATCCGCTCATCCATCCATGTCCCCAACCAATGATCCATCCTCTCATATATCCATCCATCCATCCATCCATCCATCCATCTCCAAATAAAAGATCTATCCTCTCATCCATCCACCTCCCCAACCAATGATTCATCCTCTAATCCATCCATCCAACCATCCATCTCCCTAACAAATGATTCATCCTCTCATCCATCCATCCATTCATTCATCTCCCCAAACGATGATTCATCCTCCCAGCCATCCATCCATCTCTCCAACCAATGATCCATCCTTTCATCTATCCTTCCATCCATCCATCTCCCCAACAAATGATTCATCCTCACATCCATCCAGCCATCTCCCCATCGAATGATCCATCCGCTCATCCATCCATTCATCCATCCATGTCCCCAACCAATGATCCATCCTCTCATATATCCATCCATCCATCCATCCATCTCCCCAACCAATGATTCATCCTCTCATCCATCCATCCATCATCTCCAAATAAAAGATCTATCCTCTCGTCCATCCACCTCCCCAACCAATGATTCATCCTCTAATCCATCCATCCAACCATCCATCTCCCTAATAAATGATTCATCCTCGCATCCATCCATCCATTCATCTCCCCAACCGATGATTCATCCTCCCATCCATCCATCCATCCATCCATCCATCCATCCAGCCATCCATCCATCCATCTCACCAACCAATGATTCATCCTCTCATCCATCCATCCATCCATCATCTCCAAATAAAAGATCTATCCTCTCATCCATCCACCTCCCCAACCAATGATTCATCCTCTAATCCATCCATCCAACCATCCATCTCCCTAATAAATGATTCATCCTCGCATCCATCCATCCATTCATCTCCCCAACCGATGATTCATCCTCCCATCCATCCATCCATCCAGCCAGCCATCCATCCATCCATCTCCCCAACCAATGATTCATCCTCTCATCCATCCATCATCTCCAAATAAAAGATCTATCCTCTCATCCATCCACCTCCCCAACCAATGATTCATCCTCTAATCCATCCATCCAACCATCCAGCTCCCTAACAAATGATTCATCCTCTCATCCATCCATTCATCTCCCCAACCAATGATTCATCCTCCCATCCATCCATCCATCCATCCATCTCCCCAAGAAATGATTCATCCTCTCATCCATCCATCTCCAAAAAAATGATCTCTCCTCTCATCCATCCATCCATCTCCCCAACCAGTGATCCATCCTCTCATCAATCCATCCGTTCTCTCATAATACATTCATTCATCCATCTCTACAACCAGCAATCAACCCTCTCATCCCTCCATCCATCCATCTCCGCAACCAACAATCCATCCTCGCATCCATCCATCCTACCCAACCAATGATCCATTCCTCCTCTCATCTATCCCTCCATCTATTTGACAATACATCATGAAGGTTTTTATTATTAAGGGAAAACAAAATCCAAAGCAACATTTTGTTTTTGCCACAGTGGAATTTTGTTTTCATTTATAAACTGTGTGTTTATTTTTGTTTGTATTTACTCGTGTTATCTTTGATTAGTATTTAAATTCAATTGAAGATCTGAAAAATTTAAGTTTGACAAAAAAATAAGAAATCCGGAAAGGGGGGAGGGAGGGGGGTTACTTTTTCACCCCACTGTATCTGCATGAATGTAAAGGTTTAACCAGAAATGTAGATGATGAGCGAACATATGAATAAATTCCCTCTCGACGCCATCAATCCGTCCATCACGCATCTGTCTATCCGTCCATCCATCATTAGACGACAAGCTCCGTCCCGGCGGCACGTCGGTTTACGTGGACAATTTTACCCGAAATTCCAGCGAGAAATGTTTGTGTGCTCTGGTGGAGACTTTAATAAACCCCTCCCTGCACCATCCATCCCATAATGAAATGAACTTCCTCTTCTCTTTCATCCCTCTCCATCCTCATCTTCACTCCGTCTGCATCTACATTTACATCATTATTGGAAAAGTTCGGCTACGTTTACGCTAAATCATCGCTAGTCGCGTTTTTTTTTTTTACACCTGGTGGTGTTTCATTCGAACCCTGGAGTGAAGGAGGCCAATACTTTTGAGAGCGTTTGTGTTTGGGACGCGACTTAGCAGCTACTAACGGTGGACAACACTCACAGCCAGGAGGGTTAGCAACCCAGGTTTCTGCATCTCCGTCTCCAGACCCCCAGCACCCGTCTTCGTCGTCGCATTGTCCGCTGAACATGACGTCCACGTCCCCACTGCCCATCTCGATCTGGTCCAGAGTGCCCAGTTTAGGAATAGAACGTCCCTGAAGGAGCTGAAACACAAACAATACACAAACTTTGCATTAAACATTTACATTTACAGCATTTGACAGACGCCATTATCCAGAGCGACTTAGAACTGAGCAATTAAGGGTTAAGGGCCTTGCTCAAGGGCTCCCACTTGTGGCAGCCTGGTGGTGGTGGGATTTGAACCCATGATCTTCCGGTCCAGAGGCCAACACCTTAACCACTGGGCTACACCATCCACTATATTTATAATTCATTCATTCATTCATTCATCTTCTACCGCTATATCCGATCTTCCCTCGGGTCACGGGGAGTCTGTGTCTATCTCAGGCGTCTATGGGCATTAAGGCAGGATACACCCTGGATGGAATGTCAACTCATTGCAGGACACACACACACAAACACACACACACACACATTCACACACACACATTCATATACTAGGGACAATTTTCCAAGGTGTCAATCAACCTACCGTGCATGTTTTTGGGCCGGGGGAGGAAACCAGAGAACCCGGAGAAAAACCCCCTTAGGCACGTGGAGAACATGCACAAACTCCACACACACATGGCCGAGACGGGAATCGATATGATAGCATATCCCAGCTTGTTTGGATGCTGGGGTCAGAGCTTAGTGTCAGTCATGATACAGTGCCCCCTGGAGCACAGAGGGTTAATGGCCTTGCTCAAGGACACGAGGGCAGCAGTGTATATATCATTCATTCATTCATTCATTTTCTACCGCTTTATCCGATCTTCCCTCGGGTCACGGGGAGTCTGTGCCTATCTCAGGCGTCTATGGGCATTAAGGCAGGATACACCCTGGATGGAATGTCAACCCATTGCAGGGCACACACACATTCACACACACACACACATTCACACACTAGGGACAATTTTCCAAGGTGCCAATCAATCCTACCGTGCATGTTTTTGGACCGGGGAGGAAACCGGAGAACCCGGAGAAAAACCCCCTGAGGCACGGGGAGAACATGCACAAACTCCACACACACATGGCCGAGACGGGAATCGAACCCGGATCCTGGCGGTGTGAGGCGAACGTGCTAACCACTAAACCACCGTGCCCCACTTATATGAATATATATATATATATTACATAAACATATAAACATGCACGTTAGGTTTATTTGGCACCTTGAAAATTGTCCCTAGTGTATGAATGTGTGTGTGTGGTTGTGTGTGTTTGTGCCCTGCGACGGGTTGGCATTCCAGGGTGTATCCCATAGACGCCTGAGATAGACACAGACTACCCATGACCCGAGGGAAGATCGGATATCGCGGTAGAAGATGAATGAATGAATGAACCCCTTGTTGCCTGAATTTATTTACAAGCATATAAATAAAATTCATTGTGATTTTCAAGCAGATACTGTAACAATGCACAATTAGTGCCACCAATATGATCTATGGTACGTGTAAAATACGCATCAACAGGCGTCGGAGGAATAACATCCGATAAATTCGCCATTTATGCGATTTCACAACGAGGGGTTAAATATACACAAACGCTCGCATTAGTTAGCATGATATTTAGCTAGCGTTTGGAGCGCTAAGTTACTTTCCGCCAGTGGCCCGCTCCCAAATCCGTTTATTTCCCTCTCTTTGTTCACGTCCTTCACAATAAAGCTGAAGTGTTCATCGCCCCAGGGAGTGAAAGAGAAAAATGAGAAAAAGGCCATGATGAAGCATTCCTCTCCGGCCTCGAGCGCCGTACGTTATTCTCAATCACACCTGCACACACACACACACACACACACACACACACTTCAAAACAGATTGGTTTGTGTTTGAGCACGGCCGAGGCCCGTGGGGACGGAGGGATTTATCTCCTCGGCTGGCCGAAAGACCCATACTCTCTCTTTCTTATTGCTCCGGCCATCACT
Organism: Kryptopterus vitreolus; assembly: GCA_030449085.1. NCBI lineage: Eukaryota > Metazoa > Chordata > Actinopteri > Siluriformes > Siluridae > Kryptopterus > Kryptopterus vitreolus. The sequence continues at coordinate 22,595,132 of JACRUU010000028.1, read as the reverse complement.
TCATCCTCGGAACAGCGTATTTATTTTACCTCCATCCTCGGAATGAGAATCAGGGCGCCCACTTCCCACGCTTTTATTGCCTCGTTGTCTTTCGACACTTTTTTTTTTCCGGAGCGCGCGTGCGATCCGCTCGCCGCACCCCGAGGCCCGAGCTGCCCTACGCAATTTTTATTTTTGTTAGAAATATTCATATGTGTTGACGGAAAAGGTCAACTTTTTATTTTCTAATATTGCTCCAGCCTTTCCGTAAAAAAAAAAAAACGTAATAAAGAAAAAGAAAATGTCCCAAAATGACCCCATCAGTGCCATCTAGTGGACAATCAGTATATAACTGATCCAAAATTAAACCTGCTAGCTAGGAAAACGATTGGAGTGCAGTGATTATGTAGATCGCTGGATTTATAGCTAGCTTGTCGACTTGTCCGCTTGGGCATTAGCATGATTATCGGGATAATTTCTGCGGGACGTCGTGGCAGCATTGACTGACGACAAAGATGCGTTTTATTTATCTGTGCAATGTCCATTGTTAAAAGTGCTTGGCAAATAAAAATGCATTAAATTAAATATTGATTAATATTAATGAGTTGTTTTTTCAGGCAGCAAACATTAAATTTAGTGGTTTAGTGGAATTTAGTTGTTCGCCTCACACCACCAGGGTCCGGGTTCGATTCCCGTCTCGGCCATGTGTGTGTGGAGTTTGTGCATGTTCTCCCCGTGCCTCAGGGGGTTTTTTCTCCGGGTTCTCCGGTTTCCTCCCCCGGTCCAAAAACATGCACGGTAGGTTGATTGGCACCTTGGAAAATTGTCCCTAGTGTATGAATGTGTGTGTGTGTGTGTGTGTGTGTGTGTGATGGGTTGGCATTCCCTCCAGGGTGTATCCTGCCTTAATGCCCATAGACGCCTGAGATAGACGCAGACTCCCCGTGACCCGAGGGAAGATCGGATAAAGCGATAGAAGATGAATGAATGAATGAATGAAATAGAGTCAATAAATCATAGCCGTATTTACGCTTTGTTTGAAAATCTCATTTTCCGTCACGGTTCGATTAATATGTAGAAACTTGCGGATTCACCACGCACAAGTGTGTCACTTTAAAAAAAAAAACCCAAAACAACAAAAAACGTCCATCTGTCCGTTACGAGCGTTTAAACGAGTGGATCGGCCGTAAAACGGGCAAAATAAATGCTAAAACCCGGTGTTAAATATTCAATAAAAACGATGCGCCTCAGATGGCCTGAACGCTTTACGGCACTTGGAGGGAAAAGGGAAAATAAAAAAAAACGCCGGACTGGTCGCTCTTCACTCGGAGATAAATGAAATAAAAGGCGAGTGAATATAATGATCCAGTCAATTGAACTCGGACTGCACTCTTAGGCTCGGCGCCATAAAAATTCCCGGAGAATAACATCAAATCGTTGAAAAAGATCGCTGCTATTCATCACACACCACGCACGGCGTGGACTGACTGCAACGATTCGCATCGAAAGCTCGAATTAGCGCGCGAGTGGGCGTGGACCAAGTGTACAAACAAAAACAAATTGCCGAGGCCGAGAGCTACAACGTGAATAAAGATAATTCCATAAACACCTAAATTAATGAAGTAAATTTAACGAAAATTTGAGAAAATAAAAAAATGTAAAAAACGATTTAGTGCGTAGTATGTTTACACGTCGACGCTACAACCAGACATCAGAAGACTACAGAGGACTGTCCGGACGGCTGAAAAGATTATTGGTGCACCCTCGCCCACTCTCCAAGAACTGTACACATCCAGAGTGACTGAAAAAGGGCTCAGAAAATTACTCTGGATCCCTCACATCCGAGCAATAAACTTTTTGAACTTTTGCCGTCTGGACGACGCTACGAGAGCAACCAGAACACCAGGACACAAGAAAAGGTTCTGTCCTGAAGCCATCTACCTCATGAAGACTTAAATGCTCTATTCAGCAATATATAAACATATACATATATGTATATATTTCAATGCAATATCACTCATCTATTTATCTATTTCTTGTAAAATGTTTATTTCATTCATTCATTCATCTTCTAGCGCTATTATCCGATCTTCCCTCGGGTCACGGGGAGTCTGTGTCTATCTCAGGCGTCTATGGGTATTAATGCAGGATACACCCTGGATGGAATGCCAACCCATCGCAGGACACACACACACACACACACACATTCATACACTAGGGACAATTTTCCAAAGTGCCAATCAACCTACCGTGCATGTTTTTGGACCGGGGGAGGAAACCGGAGAACCCAAAGAAAAACCCCCTGAGACACGGGGAGAACATGCACAAACTCCACACACACATGGCCGAGACGGGAATCGAACCCGGACCCTGGCGGTGTGAGGCGAACGTGCTAACCACTAAACCACCGTGCCCTAAAATGTTTATTTTTGTATATTTATTATTATTTATTTACTATTTCCATTTCTGTCGGTTAGTAACGTGCAACTAGTAGCTTCTGTCACCAAAGCAAATTCCTTGTAAGTGCAAACCTACTTAGGCAATAAAAGCTGATTTCTGATTCTGATTCTACAAGGGAAAATGTGTGTATTTGTTACATGTTTGGACCAAAGAATTAGCAAATATAGTCCATTAATAACAATCAGCGATATTTAGGAGTTAGCGTATGTACGTAGGAATAAACGGTCGCATTTAGAAACGAGCGGCAAATCAGCAAAGAGCGTTGAAAGTGTGCGCCGTAGCGTCTTGCTAGCCAATGTGTCTAGACGCTACTGTAATGTGAATTATGAATAAAATGTCCGCATTATGATTAAAAACGTACCGAAGTTACGCGAAGAAACAAATAATCGGAAGCTAATGATCTCAGCCGTTAGCACTTAACATGCAAAATAACATGCAAACTGTTAGCTAATGGGCTAATTCGCTCCAAATTAGCATATCGCGCCAGAGTTAACAACGGTATCATTATTAATAACATGCTATATGACGTTTTGCATTACCACGCATTGAACTCAGGGCTAATCTGCTACCGTATCAGGTAATTAGCAGCTAACGGAACGGTGTGTTTAGAAGCTAACGGGAATATTAAAGAAATGAGCTAATTAGTAAATTAGCATAAAATCCTGCGTGGAAAGCGCAACCCTGTGACGAGCCGCTTCGTTTAGCGTTCGGTTTAAAGCAGGAGCGATGTTTTTTTTAGCGTACATATCAGTGCAAAGGCACACGGGCGAGCGTCTTAGGCGATCTCTGGAGCGTACTGTCGCTGTACATTATCAGCTTGTAAGCGAAGGAAAGGAAAGAAAGAGCGAGACGGGAGGATAATTGAGGGAAGAGACGCAGAGATTAAAGGCGACAGTGTGAAGCCATCGATCAGGGATTAAACAAAAGCTCTGCCTCGCACTTTCAAAGCGTTTCTTTTTTTCGTTTTCTCGCCGCTCCTGGAAATTCTGACGGCTCTCCTTTCCGGCGCTAACGCGGCGTAGCGATGCTAAAGAGCGATAGCGCTGATTATCCCTCGTTCACGCCGACGTTTATTTCCAGGGTGAAGAGAGACGAGTGATAACGGGCCCCGCGCTCTCTTTATGCTCCGTGACAGTGTTTATTTATTTATTTATTTATTTATTTATTTATTTATTTACTTTTCTTTCCTCACATTAACGCTAGCACTTCCTCAGTTAGATTAGCGATTTGTGTTTGCTCAGACTTTTTCCCGAAGCTTTTTTCCGAACACGGTTTTCCGGGTGAGCGGGCCCGTGACCCTGCTGCTCCAAGCTGTTCGGAAAGCCGCTGAAACACACACACACACACACACACACACACACACACACACATATATGCGTGAAGCCAACCGCGGCGTTCCATTAGCAGTTCTTTTTATTATTATTATTATTATTAGTGCCGTTTCCACTCAAAGTGCCTTTTTTATATATATTTTCCAGGAATGCAGCGTAAGCTAAACGCTAATACATAAACTCCGGGAAGTGGAACATCTGATATTCGGAAGAAATGGACGCGATGTTAACGTCCACGTCGTTAGCATTAGCGTTTATAGCGCTCGGTTGTTCATTTTTTTGATTAGCACTAAAAACTTTGCTGATCTTTTTGTCTTTATGTCTTTTTTTGTGGAGATTTGTTTAGCGACAATTCATAGTCACACCCTTATCCAGAGCGACTTACCAACTAAGCAAATGAGGGTTAAGGGCCTTGCTCGAGGGCCCCACTAGTGGTAGCTGGGTGGTGGTGGGGGTTTGAACCCGTGATCCTTCTGGTCCAACACCTTAACCACTGGGCTACACCACCTCCCTACAAGGTGAGGACCTCAAGACCTTCCACGCCATATGTTTATGGAGCTGAGTTTGTTTGGGAGGGTTGTTTCAGGCTCTGGGTTATTGATTGGAAGGTTGGTATCACCAAGTCGGGTCCTTGAGCAAGGCCCTTAACCCTCTGTGCTCCAGGTGGCGCTCTGACCCCAAACAAGCTTATGTGACAAATAAAGGCTATTCTGTTCTATTTGTGTATCATTCATGTCTCCTAGATCACCTGACGGGAAAGTGTCATGCCACATCCAAAGACGTCCTACACAATTGGATTCCAATGTTTTCATGCTAACGTCCCATCTCCGGATCAACATGAGGGTTCTTTCTCAGGGACCTTGCTCAAGGGCCCACTTGAGCTTGGAGGTGGTGGGATTTGAACCTGTGATTTTACAGCCCAGAGGCCAATGCCTTATCCACGGCTCAATACCTTAACTTGCCTAAGGGCTCAAGTGGAAACTTGGTGGTGGTGAGATTTGAACCTGCTATCTTTCGATCCAGAGGCCAACGCCTTATCCACTGCTCAATGCCTTAACCACTGCTTAATGCCTTAACCACTGCTCAACTCCTTAACTTGCCCAAGGTAACTTAGTGTTGGAGTGGGACGTGGTAGCCCAGTGGTTAAAGTGCTAGTCTCTGGCCCAGAAGATCACAGGTTCAAGCCCCACCACCAAGCTGCCACAAGTGGGCCCTTGAGCAAGGCCCTTAACCCTCAATTGCTCAGTTGTAAGTCACTCTGGATAAGGGCGTCTCCCAAATACTGTAAATGTAAATGTGAATCTAATGGTGGTGGGATTTGAACCTGAGATCATCCAGTCCAGAGGCCAACACCTTAACCACTGAGCTCCCACTTCCCCAGGACGTCTCCACATGAAAGTCTTGAGGTACCCAAGAACCGGAGGACAGACTCTGAGTGTAAGCAATATCACTTTAATGTCTCAGGAGTTCCGTTTGTATGAAGAAGACGATGGAAATGTAATGAACAGACTTTGGCTGAGGAGAACGGGTTACCGCTCCACTCTTCTTCCTCTCGAGCTTTCTTCCTCAGGGAGTTGATCATTTCATTTATTTGCCCTCGTTGTTTTTCCATTTTGTGTGTGTTTGGAGGACCATCCACCATTACGCTCCTGATTGGTTTGCCTTAAAGGAGTGTCCCCAGGAGGCCGACATCAATCCCAACCCCCTTGACATCTAATAGCTTGGTTAAGAAAGTCGACTATAGCTTTTCGAGTGGGATCGTTGAGAAGAATCGTCCGCGATGCCTCTAAACCCGGCTCATCAACATTCACCCTGACGCCTATCTCAGGCCGTGCAGAAGCGGGGACGAGGCGGCGGAGCGGGGCCCCGTTATCTAACGGCCGCTCGCTGTTTCTTGTGCGCATTGGGAAAATGGATTCATTGTGAGGCTTGACAGCGTTATTAGCGCGGCGGCGGCGTATAAACCACAGCTTCATTAAGCTCGTAATGATGATGCAGGTGCAGCGATCCGTTCATTACTCGCCGTGAATTTCAGAAAACAGCCGGTAGAAGTCGTAAATGAGAGCAAAAAAAAAAAAAACTACGGGGATTGATAGGAGAGACGAGGCCGACTAGGTGGTGGAAAATAAACAGATACGAGGAAAATGTCAACCGTGTTGAGCTAGCATCAGAACTGACAAATAACCGTAAAATAAATAAACCGTAAAATAAATTTCACTCATTAAACAGATAGTAATTTCCCAACAATTCTGAAAACAAATAGCCATGTTCTCGAAAGTCCTGTCTTATCATGTGGCGTAAACGTCTACGTTCTGGATAGTTCTGTTGCTTTTTCACGAAACGTCTATTTTTGGAATATTTCTGTCTAATGTCATTTTTTGAGAATAATTCTGTCTCATTTGCTGGGCTAAATGTTAATGTTCTGGATAAATATGTTGCATTTTCTGGAGTAAACATCTATTTTCTTGATACTTCTCTCATTTCCGGAGTAAACATCTATTTTCTGGATAATTCTAATGTGTATTTTTTCTGGATAATTCTGTCTCATTGTCTGGAGTAAACGTCAATGTTCTGGATAAATATGTTGTATCTTCTGGACTAAACAACTATTTTCTGGATAATTCTGTCACATTTTCTGGACTAAACATCTATTTCTTTGATACTTCTCTCATTTTCTGGAGTAAACGTCTATTTTCTGGATAATTCTGTTGCATTCTCTGGAGTAAACATCAACATTCTGGATAATTATGTCAATTTGATACTTCTCTCGTAAATATCTATTTTCTGGGCATTTCTGGTAGCTTTTTCTGGATTAAATGTTTAATTTATGGAGAATTCTGTAACTTTTTCTGGAGTAAATATATATTTTCTTGACACTGCTCTCATTTTCTGGACTAAACATCTATTTTTTGGATAATCTGTTGCATTTTCTGGGGTACATGTGTATTTTTTCTGGATAATTCTGTCTCATTCTCTGGAGTAAACATCAATGTTCTGGATAAATATGTTGTATTTTCTGGACTAAACATCTATTTTCTGGATAATTCTGTCACATTTTCTGGACTAAATGTCTATTTCTTTGATACTTCTCTCATTTTCCGGAGTAAAAGTCTATTTTCTGGATAATTCTGTTGCATTCTCTGAAGTAAACACAAACATCAACAGCAAACATCTGGATTAAATGTTTATTTTATGGAGAATTCTGTAGCTTTTTCTGGAATAAATATATATTTTCTTGACACTGCTCTCATTTTCTGGACTAAACATCTATTTTTTGGATAATCTGTTGCATTTTCTGGGATAAATATGTATTTTGTTTTTTATAATTCTGTCTATCTATTTTCTTGATACTTCTGTCTCACTCTCTGGAGTAAATGTTCCGGATAATTATGTCACATTTTCTGGACTAAATATGTATTTTCTTGATACTTCTCTTGTAAATATCAATTTTCTGGACAGTTCTATTTTCTGGTAGCTTTTTCTGGAATAAACATTTATTTTCTGGATAATTCTTTCACTGTTTATGGAGTAAATATCTATTTTCTTGATACTTCTCTCATTTTCTGTGGTAAATGTGCATTTCTTAGAGAATCCTCTTATTTTTTTTCGGATAAAATGTGTGTTTTTTTGGACAATTCTGTCTCATTCTCTGGAGTAAACATCAATGTTCTGGATAAATATGTCACATTGTCTGGAGTAAACAACTATTTTCTTGATATGTCTCACGTAAATGTCTATTTTCAGGATAATTGTATTGCATTTTCTGGAAATAGATGTCCATTTTCTGGATAATTATGTTGCATTTTCAGGGGTAAACATCAACATGTTGCTCTGTCTGTACACTGTAAGTACACGTGAGGTGAACCTCAGGAAGACACTTTCACTTTACACTTTTATTATCAGTTCCGAGGATTCTTCACCCGTATCGTCTCGCTGCCTAGCAACAGTGGTCACATGACCACCCACTAGGACAGTGAACACGTTACAGGTTTGAGTCCCGCATTCAGAAAAGCATTACCTTTACGTCAGTGTGTGTGTGTGTGTGTGTGTGTGTGTGTGTGTGTGTGTGTGTATCTTATATTCATTCTTATGGAAAGAGAATGCATGTGTGTATGTGTGTGTGTGTGGTGTGTGTGTGTGTGTGTGTATCTTATATTCTTATGGAACAGAATGTATGTGTGTGTGTGTGTATCTTATATTCTGATGGAAGAGAATGTATGTGTGTGTGTGTATCTTATATTCTGATGGAAGAGATGTGTGTGTGTGTGTGTGTGTGTGTGTGAATGTGTGTGGTGTGTGTGTGTGTGTGTGTTGTGTGTGGTGTGTGTGTGTGTGTGTGTGTGTGTGGTGCGTGCGTATCTTATATTCTGATGGAAGTGTGTGTCCAGGCTGGAATGAAGTAATCTAAATGCGTTCAGGTTCAGATGGCGTTTTCTAGTGTGTGTGTGTGTGTGTGTGTGTGTGTGTGTGTGTGTGTGTGTGTGTGTGTGTGTTAGAAAAAGGCCAGTGTGTCAGAATGATCAATAACCCCATTAACTAGGAAAAAAAAGAGACACATGAACCTGTACACTTGCTTTTATGGAGATTTCAGACCATAATGCATTGCAGCAGCCCATAATAACACACAGCTAATAGCAGATACTGGCGACAAGGGCTAACTAGTGTGTTTCCTGATTAGCATGCTAGCCCACTCGTTATTGTTTACTACACCGCTAGTTTTACTGATTGACCTTGTTAAGTTTGTATCACTGGGATTCCTGGTTATTTTCTCACTGTACAATCCAACATGACGTCTTCCAGTTTGGTACAAATTTTCGCTTTGGTCCGTAAACTTTGATGAAAATTTGTAAGTTGCTTGTTTGTGTTGTAGACGTTTACTTTAAGTGTAAACGTTCCTCTGTTATTTACACTGCTTGTTTAGAATGCTTGTTTGTGCTGTTTACTTTTATGCTAATTGCAAGTATTATAGACCTAAACGTTCCTTTGTTTATTTAGACTGTTTACTTCATTTCCAGTCTGTAAGTTGATTGTATGTTGAAAATTTTAAAGTTAAATATTCCTTTGTTATTTGTTGACTGTTTTATTTGTTGTTTGTTTGCAAGTTGAATCCAGAAATTCTTGTTTGTGTTGTTTACTTTTATGCTAATTGCAACTAGACTAGATCTAAACGTTCCTTTGTTTATTGAGACTGTTTACTTCATTGCCAGTCTGTAAGTTGATTTTAAATTGAAATATTTTAAGTTAAACATTCCTTTGTTATTGTTATTTGTTGACTGTTTTGTTTGTTGCTAGTTTGCAAGTTAAATCTAGTTTTAAATGCTTGTTTGTGTTGTTTACTTTTATGCTAATTGCAAGTAGTCTAGATCTAAACGTTCCTTTGTTTATTTAGACTGTTTACTTTGTTGCTAGTCTGTAAGTTGAATCGAGATTTAACTTTTTGTTTATGTTGTAAACGTTTAAAGCTAAATGTTCCTTTGTTATTTAGATTATTTAGTTTGTTGCTAGTCAGTAAGTTGATTCTAGATTTAAATGCTTGTTTGTGTTGTTTACTTTCATGCTATTTGCACATTGTCTAGATTTAAAAGTTCCTTTGTTATTTTGTTTGTTACTAGTTTGTAAGCGAACTATAGATGCTAACTCCAGACGTTTATTTAATGCTCATTTTCAATTATTACACTTTTATTATTAGACAATTTCAGCTCTAGTTTATATTTTGCCTTTTTTTTTAAATATACTTTATTATCGCTGCCATCCTATTTTTTTTTTTTAGGTTACCAGTGAAAAAAAGAAGTCGCTAGCGAAATAAGACGACCTGAAAGAGTTCAGACAAGCCGGCGTTCCGTCAGCGCGCGGCAGTGGCATCGCCGGGGGATTAACGCAGCTCTGTTCAGGTTCTGTAAACGTGAAGAGATGCCCCAGGGCGGCTAAGCAGTACACACTACAAAGCGAAGCGAGCTAAACGGGTTCGGAGCCGAGGTTTCCTGCTTCTAGATTTCAAGGTATATGGAGAAGCTCCTCGGAGATCAGACGCGACCCGAGATCCCGTCTCAGCCTGGAGATAAAAGCCGACCAGGACGGAAGTTTCAGGAAAGGACAAAGGTCACTGAATTTGTCTGCACAATCCACCGATTCCCAGGTAAATTAGCGAACAAATTAGCGTTTTATTGCGAAGATTATTACTCGCTATGTTTTTGTTCGTTAGATGACTTTTAAAAGGGCCGGGTGCGACTATAAGACAGTATATAGTGTTTGATGAGCGACGTCGCCTCATAACGCAAAGTGATTTTTCTCCACAAAGCACAAACATGTATTCGCTTTCACATCTTTCTCGGAAGTGCCTTCCATCTGCATCCATTTTTCTCTTCCTGGACATTTTCAGATAGGAATTTCTCAATCCGGTGGGTTTAGTGGTTAGCACGTTCGCCTCACACCGCCAGGGTCCGGGTTCGATTCCCGCCTCGGCCATGTGTGTGTGGAGTTTGTGCATGTTCTCCCCTTGTCTCAGGGGGTTTTTCTCCGGGTTCTCCGGTTTCCTCCCCCGGTCCAAAAAAATGCACGTTAGGTTGATTGGCACCTTGGAAAATTGTCCCTAGTGTATGAATGTGTGTGTGTGTGTGCCCTGTGATGGGTTGGCATTCCATCCAGGGTGTATCCTGCCTTAATACCTATAGACGTCTGAGATAGACACAGACTCCCCGTGACCCGAGGGAAGATCGGATAAAGCGGTAGAAGATGAATGAATGAATGAATTTCTCAATCCCATGTGGAAAAATCGCCCTCGGTAAACATTGACGTAAAATACACTGCACTCTAGTGTTGGGATGACCTAGTCGCATGCATTGTGGGAGATTGTAGTTGTATTGTCAATGCATGCTTTAAAGCCTTATTGTAAAACGATCATACACCTTTTAAGCTCTTTTTTTTTCTTCTTTCTTTCTTTCTTTCTCTTTCTCTCTCTCTCTCTCCGTTGAGTTACATGTCCCAGTGCTGAGCTGTCAGTGATCCAGACCCCCTCTCCACTGTCCTGTCCGAACCTCCTGGTGACTCCGCCACCTCCCAATTGATGACGCCTCAAACAAATTCATGAATGCACAAACACAACTAACAACCCAAATGAGGATGAGGTTCTCTGTTGAGTCTGGTTCCTCTCAAGGTTTCTTACTGTTCTCAGGGAGTTTGTCCTCTTCGCTTCGTGCTCGCTCAATAAGAAGCAATTAGGGCCAAACTGATTTTCGTTTCTCATACATAAGTATTACGGGGCACGGTGGTTTAGTGGTTAGCACGTTTGCCTCACACCGCCAGGGTCCGGGTTCGTTTCCAGTCTAGGCCATGAGTGTGTGGAGTTTATGCATGTTCTTCCCAGTGTTCGCCTCCCCGTGCCTCAGGGGGTTTTTTCTCCGGGTTCTCCGGTTTCCTCCCCCCGGTCCAAAAACATGCACGGTAGGTTGATTGGCACCTTGGAAAATTGTCCCTAGTGTATGAATGTGTGTGTGTGTGTGTGTGTGTGTGTCCTGCAATGGGTTGGCATTCCATCCAGGGTGTATCCTGCCTTAATGCACATAGACGCCTGAGGCACAGGCTCCCCGTGACCCGAGGGAAGATCGGATAAAGTGGTAGAAGATGAATGAATGAATACATAAGTATTATGTAAAGCTACTTTGAGACGATGACAAATTGTCAAAAAGCGCTTTACAAATAAAATGGAAATTGAATTGAATAAAATGACGTACAAATATATAACTTTAGCTTTTTGAATAACACAAAAGTACGTCGCTACGTTCCTAGCGTTAGCCTCGTGACCCGTCCAGCTACCGTAAATCAAGGTCATATTCAGGAGTTCACAGTATGTTACTGGATGATAATCACACGATCCAGTGGTCAATCCGGGAACATCCTTTCCTGAGAGACTTTTCCTGATCGCAAGAGCAAACTCCGGGAAATATAATAAGATCACACACACACACACACACACACACACACACGAGCGCACGAACAAAAACACGGTCAGCAATTAGCCATTAAAAACAGATTGATATAAATGGCTTTAGAAGAGCAGCTGTGTGACGCCGATAAGCCTCATTAGCATGCGCCTCGTTTAGCCCGAAGCTTAACGAAGCACTCGCTAATTAACACACGGATGCTGAGTGCACTACCAAGTGCACTTTATATAATACGCTTGTCGTACGACGGCTCCGTCCCAACGTCTCAAATCCCGCACTGCTCCGACTCCGTCCCGAATGACCCTTCCGTACTATTTTTCTTCTAAAGATTAGGATTAGCATTCGATCCCAAAAGCAGCATTCATCACTACACTGTGTCACTAACTCACTTACACAAGGACTGTCGAAACTATCCGCCATTTTGCCGCGTCCTTTCGCTCCTACGGCCAATGTTGTTAAACGAGCACACGTTCCTACACATTCATCATGCTAATCTCATACGTTAAATGCTAATTAGAAGCTAAGTAGACCATAAGAAAGCCGAGTCCCAAACCACATTCGCTTTGAATGTCACCTTTGCTTGTGTATATTCAATGGCAGCGAGTGTGAAAACGCATGCTAATAGGATAGCGGAAATTGCTACGTGTGTGTGTGTGTGTGTGTGTGTGTGTGTGTGTGTGTGTTTGAAATATTCTGGTTAAAGTGTCAACACGGATTTGAAAATGTCACGAGTCGGGGTTCGGGTATCGTGGCGTTTATTTACCTCAGCGTTCATATTTACTGCCCAATTTATCACCAGTTTGAAATGAAATGTTTATCACACTGTGTGTGTGTGTGTGTGTGTGTGTGTGTGTGTGTGTGTGTGTGTGTGTGAGACAGAGGGTGTGTGTTCAGTATTCGACTCAGGCAGATGCTGCTCTTTCCTGACAGCCTCATTTATCAAATTAATGTCATTTTTTAGGGGGCAAGATTTGTGTGAGATATGATTAGCATGGTTTAGGCTAACACCACACTCTGCGTTAGCGCTAATACAAACTTGTGTGTGTGTTTTGGGGTTTTTCTCTGTGTGTGTGTGTGTGTGTGTGTGTGTGTGTGTGTGTTTCCAGTCAGAGCTCACAACTTTTCCAACTACATTAGCAAACTTTTTTTTTTTACTTTCTGTTGCTAAAACGTTTCAAGGTACGTTAGCATGATTAGCCTCATGCTAGTGCTACAACAGTGTTGCTTGTGTTCATGCGAGACGTTTTATTTGTATTTGTATTTTTATTTATCTCGACAGTCTGAACAAATGTATCATTGTGTAAAGGTTGTGTATCATTGTGTAAGGGTTGTGTATCATTGTGTTAGGGTTGTGTGTCATTGCCTAATGAGAATATCATTGTTTAAAGATTGTATAGCATTGTTTAAGGGTTGTGTAGCATTTTCTAAAGGCTGTGTAGCATTGTCTAATGATTGTGTAACATTGTGAAAGGGTTGTCATTCATTGTCTAAGGGTTGGTATAGCATTGTGTAAGAGTTGTGTAGCATTATGTAAGGGTTTTCTGTTCTCTGTAGGTTGTGTAGCATTGTGTAAGGATTGTATAGCATTGTGAAAGAGTTGTGTAACATTATGTAAGGGTTTTCTGTCGTTCTCTGTGGCTTGTGTAGCATTCTCTATGGGTTGTGTAGCATTGTGTAAGTGCTGTGTAGCATTATGTAAGGGCTTTTTGTTGTTCTCTGTGGCTTGTGTAGCATTCTCTATGGGTTGTATAGCATTATGTAAGGGTTTTCTGTCGTTTTCTGTGGCTTGTGTAGCATTCTCTATGGGTTGTATAGCATTGTGTAAGTGCTGTGTAGCATTATGTAAGGGCTTTTTGTTGTTCTCTGTGGCTTGTGTAGCATTCTCTATGGGTTGTATAGCATTGTGTAAGGGTTTTCTGTTGTTCTCTGTGGCTTGTGTAGCACTGTGTACGAGTTGTGTAGCATTATGTAAGGGCTTTTGGTTGTTCTCTGTGGCTTGTGTAGCATTCTCTATGGGTTGTATAGCATTGTCTAAGGATTGTATAGCATTGTGAAAGACTTTCGTAGAATTATGTAAGGTTTTTTCTGTTGTTCTCTGTGAGTTGTGTAGCATTGTCTAAGGATTGTATAGCATTGTTGAATGACTGTCTAGCATTGTCTAAGGATTGTGCATCATTGTGAAAGGGTGTCATTCATTGTCGAAGGGTTGTACAGCATTGTGTAAGAGTTGTGTAGCATTGTCTAAAGACTGCATCGCATTGTCTAAGAGTTGTATAGCATTGTGAAAAGGGCGTCTTTCATAGTGTAACTAAGGGTCATGAAGCATTGCTGAAGGGTTGTGTGTATCTGTAAGGGTTGTGTAACATTGTGTACATGTATAATCTGACACTTGTTTACCACGTTAATTAAACAGATGACAAAAAAACAAACGTGTTTAATTAACATCAAAAGGCTTGAACCGTGAAAACCATGTTGTTAATGAGAGTTTGTGTCAGTGTGTGTGTGTGTGTGTGTGTGTGTGTGTGTGTGTGTGTGTGTAGTTTTGTGTGTGTTTGTGTGTGTGTGTTTGTGTGTGTGTGATTGTGTGTGTGTGTGTGTTTGTGTGTGTGAGCGTGTGTGTATCTGTGTGTGTGTTTGTGTGTGTGTGATTGTGTGTGCGTGTGTGTGTAAGTAAAAAGTGTACACACAAAACTTGATAAACAAACAAGTAAACAGGAAAGAGTGAGTGTAAATATTGATCAGGAATAAACCGATAACTCACAACTTTTAATTGAATCTCACACACACACACACACATACATACACACACACACACACACACACACACACACCGTGCACACACACACACACACACACACACACACACACACACACACACATGCACACGCACACACACACACACACGCACACACACACTTTTCAATTCAATGACCATTTCCTGCCGCTGCAATTTCCACCATCCAAAACAATACAAATAAATACATAAATAAATAAAAAACCTGTGGAGAAAAATATATTTAAATCCACAGAGTAAACAAAAACACACGCAGAGCGATGGACAGATTTTTACTGCTGATACTTCTTCCCTCTCTCTAATAATGTAAGAGAAAAAGGAAAGAATATACCATGAGGAGGAAAAAAGAAATGATAAAGAAAGAAAGGAAGGAAGGTGGGAAGGAAAGAAAGAAAGAAAGAACATACGATAAGGTGGAAGGAAAGAAAGAAAGAACATACGATAAGGTGGAAGGAAAGAAAGAAAGAACATAAGGTAAGGTGGAAGGAAAGAAAGAAAGAAAATACATACAATAAGGTGGAAGGAAAGAAAGAAAGAAAGAACCTGAAAAAAGGTGTTAAGGGAAAGAAAAAAAACTGAGAGAAAGAAAGAAAGAAAGAAAGAAAGAAAGAAAGAAAGAAAGAAAGAAAGAAAGAAAGAAAGAAAGAAAGGAAAGAATGAAAGAAAAAAAAGGAACAGAAAGAAAGAAGAGAAAGAAAGAAAGAAGATGTAAGAGAAAGAAAGAAAGAACATGATGAAAGATGAGTGAGGAAAGAAGAAAGAAAGAAAGGTGGAAGAAAGAAAACAAAAAAACATATCAAAGAGAAAGAAAGAACATATGATAAGGAGGAAGGAAGAAAGAAAGAAAGAAAGAAAGAAAGAACATGAACATGAGGAAGAAAGAAAGAAAGAAAGAATGAAAGAAAAGAAAGAAAGAAAGAAAGAAAGAAAGAAAGGGGTGAGGATTGGGAAGAAGAAAAAAAACAAAAAATATATAATAAATATTAAATATATAATATATAATTATAATGATATATTATATATAATATATAATAAAGAGAAAGAAAGAATGAAAGAAGAGTGAATGAGAATAGAATGTATGGATAAATAAAATAAAGTTATAATATAACTAATAGGATTATTATTATTATTATTATTATTATTATTATTGTTATTATTATGAACCTAGAGTATTAATAGTGCACTACATCTCTGCCTTTCCCAAACGGAGCGCCCTGCTGCCTACAGACCTAGTGCACTAGGGAGTGGAATGGGACGAGTCTGACCTTTGCGTCAGGTTGTGTGTCAGTGACGTTTAATGGAACGTTGTGACACGGTGACGCCTGAAGCCCCACTTTCACCTGTTTATACACACAAACACACACACACACACACACACACACACATGCCCACACACACACACACACACATACCCCACACACACACACACCATCCCCACACCACACCACACACACACAACAACATACACACAAACACACACACATACAATGTGTTTGGTGTCCTGAGTTAAAGGTCATACTGACAGGTAGGTCTCCACACACACACACACACACACACACACACACACACACACACACACACACACTGCATTATGAAAAGTGTTAAGGAAGGATTCGTCTTTCATTTCCTGCTTTTTCCTCCGCAGTCAATATATCAATCCTTCCATCTCTCTCTCTCTCTCTCTCTCTCTCTCTCTCTTTCTCTCTTTCTCTCACATTGTTTTTCTTTATTTATTCCGCACCTCTCTTCTTGTCTTCCGCTTATTTCCTCCGTCTCCTTTTCTTTTTCTTGCTACACAAATAAACATCTCACTGTTCAAAAAAGAAAGAAAGAACATACAATAAGGTGGAAGGAAGGAAGGATGAAAGAAAGAAAGAAAGAAAGAGAAAAAGAAAAAAAAAAATAAAAAATAAAGAATATATGATAAGGAGGGAGGGAGGGAGGGAGGGAGGAAGGAAGGTGTTAGGGTTTGGGAGGAAGAAAGAAAACAAAAGCATAATAAAGTGAAAGAAAGAAAGAAAGAAATACCATACCATAAAGAAAAAAAAAGAAAGAAAGAAAGAACATATTAGAAGGAGGAAGAAAGAAAGAAAGAAAGAAAAGTGTGAGGGAAGAAAGAAAACAAAAAAATATATCATAAAGAGAAAGAAAGAAAGAAAGAAAGAAAGAAGGGAAGAAAAAAAACAAACACACAAATCTCTCTCGTTCTCCTCCATTTCTCCTCCTCCCAGCCCAGTTTTCTTTTCCCGAGTATCCCTCGTTACCGTGACGAGTGAGGATCTTTCATTAACCACAGACATGCTTCATTTTCTTTTTCTTTCTTTCTTTCTTTCTTTTTTTTTTTTCTCTGAAAGACGAAACCACGGCCGAACTCTGACCCCGGCACGTCCTGAAGGTCGGGGAGGTGGTGGCGCTAACGAGCGCGGTAATTAAGCGTGGAGGACGAGGAGGAAAGGTGGAGGTGCTCTTTTAAAAGCCCACTTTATTTGTGTGTAGAGTGGGACACACACACACACACACACACACACACACACACTCAGTGGCGTTAACGCTGTTACGCATCAGTGATTCGTCGGAGCGGCGCATCAGTGATTCTGAAGGGAGACGCGGAGAATTCCGACGAGCGGGAAATCGTTCACAGGGAGAAACAGAGCTGCAGGGAAATCCCGGTTTCCTCCCAAATCCTCCCAGTATATAAGACGGACTCCTAAATGTCCTTTCCTTTACTTCTTTTGTTTATTTACACCTTATTTTTATTTACACTTTATTTACATTTCTTCCTTCTTCTATCCAGGTTTGTCCTTCTTTCCATCCATCCATCCCTCCATCCTCCTGGAAGGCCATTATCGTGCGCCGCTCACACTGCCGGTGACATCATCAACCTCCCAAAAATCTTTCAGATTGACTCCCAGATTACATCTAGATTATGGCATTCCCAGATTACTTTCAGAGTTATTTATTTATTATTTATTTTATTTATTTATTTATTTTTTTATTATTATTATTATTAGTTTTGTATTATTATATTATTATTATTATATTATTTTATTATTATTATTCATTCATTCATTCATCTTCTACCGCTTTATCCGATCTTCCCTCGGGTCTCACGGGGAGTCTGTGCCTATCTCAGGCGTCTATGGGCATTAAGGCAGGATACACCCTGGATGGGAATGCCAACCCATCGCAGGACACACACACACACACACACACACACATTCATACACTAGGGACATTTTTCCAAGGTGCCAATCAACCTACCGTGCATGTTTTTGGACCGGGGGAGGAAACCGAGAACCCGGAGAAAAACCCTGAGGCACGGGGAGAACATGCACAAACTCCACACACACATGGCCGAGACGGGAATCGAACCCGGACATTCCTGGCGGTGTGAGGCGAACGTGCTAACAATAGTAATAATAATAATAATAATGAGGGGGCACGGTGGTTTAGTGGTTAGCACTAAACCACCGTGCCCCTCATTATTATTATTATTATTATTATTATTATTATTATTATTTTGCCGTTATCTACGATTGCTCCGAATTAGTGCCAAATTTAAGAGGTTGGGTCTCCAGATTAGTGGGATTAACTGACAGGTTAGACATTAATCTTGCAGATTATGGATTAAGAAACGAGTTCGTGAGCTCCCAGATTATGAAGTCTGGACGCCAGAATACGGCGTTGTGGGTTTTTTTTTTGGTGTTAGCTTTCAAATATCAAATGCCGTGGCGAGCTCGGGAGTAAATAAGAGTAAATCCTGCAAGGATTGACAGGGAAAATGACTGTAAGGGATAAGGGCTGATAAAATAACATCTGAGCCTCCACTGAACGACGATGTGTGTGTGTGTGTGTGTGTGTGTGTGTGTGTGTGTGTGTGTGTGTGTGTGTGTGAGCTAAAAATCGACTATAATGATCCCTGAATCAGCATTAGCGTCATCACATCCTGTGGCTAAACACACTACACAAGGCCACCTCAGCACAAACACCACAATGAGACAATGGCCGCTAAAGCTGCATCGATTTAGCCAGAAGCCGAACACAAACACTGCGGACGGACTGGTAAATATGTATCCATCGATCACACACACACACACACACACACACACACACACATCCTCGCTCGCCCACGCTAAAGACAAATTACGCTCGCTAATTTCTGACCACAAAAATCATTCAAAGCCCGGCTGGATTTAGCCAGATATTTCTGTTTCATGTGTGATGTTAGCTAGCAAGATCCTTCTGATCCCTGATTGGTTAATACCCAATTATACAATTGGTCGTACTGGTTTGCTTGCACCTGATTTGATGTCGTCAGCCGTAGTACCCGATAAGGATCGTTTCATACCAGACTGGATTCCCTCAGCAGAGGAAGAAGATGTAGAGCACACTGGATTACCACATACCTTTATTTGTCCCTCCATACCTTATTTGATTCGCACAGCTGTAGTGCACACTGGATCACTTCGTACCTGGTTGGATTGACTAAATTGCAGCAAACACTGGATCTCCCCATACCTGAACTGATGCGCTTAGCTGTAGGCCACACTAGATCACTTTGTACCTGATTTCATTCACTCATCTTTAATGCACACTAGATCACTTCGTACCTGATTTGGTTACCTCATCTTTAATGCACACTAGATCACTTTGTACCACATCTGATTTGCTCATCTTTAATGCACACTAGATCACTTCATACCTGATATGATTCACTCATCTTTAATGCACACTAGATCACTTCGCACCTGATTTGAGTCCCTCATCTTTAATGCACACTAGATCACTTTGCACCTGATTTGATTCGCTCAACTTTAATGCACACTAGATCACTTTGTACCTGATTTGATTCCCTCATCTTTAATGCACACTAGATCACTTTGTACCTGATTTGATTCCCTCATCTTTAATGCACACTAGATCACTTTGTACCACATCTGATTTGCTCATCTTTAATGCACACTAGATCACTTCGCACCTGATTTGAGTCCCTCATCTTTAATGCACACTAGATCACTTCGTACCTGATATGTCCTCCATCTTTAGTCCACACTAGATCACTTTGTACCACATTTGATTTGCTCATCTTTAAAGAACAGTAGATCACTTCGCACCTGATTTGATTCCATCAACTTTAATGCACACTAGATCACTTTGTACCACATTTGATTTTCTCATCTTTAAAGCATACTACATCACTTCGTATCTGATTTGATTCCATTATCTTTAATGCACACTAGATCACTTCATACCACATTTGATTTGTTCATCTTTAAAGCATACTACATCACTTCGTATCTGATTTGATTCCATTATCTTTAATGCACACTAGATCACTTCGTATCTGATTTGATTCCATTATCTTTAATGCACACTAGATCACTTCGTATCTGATTTGATTCCATTATCTTTAATGCACACTAGATCACTTCGTATCTGATTTGATTCCATCATCTTTAACGCACACTAGATCACTTCGTATCTGATTTGATTCCATCATCTTTAATGCACACTAGATCACTTCATACCACATTTGATTTGTTCATCTTTAAAGCACACTAGATCACTTCATACCTGATTTGATTCCATCATCTTTAATGCACACTAGATCACTTCGTACCTGATTTGATTCACTAAATTGCAATAAACACTGGATCTCTTCATACCCAAATTGGTGCATTTAGACGTAGTGCCCTCTAGATCTCTTTGTACCTGATTTGTTTAACGCAAACGTACGAAACATTAGATGACGTCATACCAGTTTCACATGGATCACGTAATCGCCGTGCGTCCTATTCACTCACTCATTGGCTTTTCTATTCTTCCTTCCAGGTCTTCCGTGGTTAAATCACCTGACTTCCAATTGGAGCGAATTGATTCACCCCTCTGGATCGATGGTGAGATTGCTCAGTTAGTCGGCTGATTTACTTGGCAGCGTTGATTTAATTGCTTCGCGAGGCCACGTCGAGTCTCTGGCTCATACCGAGCTGATCAGCTATTAACCAGTGAGAAATTTCATTCCCGATCGATTTCTCTCGTATGGCGTGTGATTGGTTCCTACCTGGTTGATGTGCTTCAGCTTGTCGATGACCTGGTGGATGACCGGATCGGCCGGATCCTTTACGCGGACCTCCGGGTTTTGTGCCTGGGCGCGAATCCCGCTGCCCACGACGCGCTTTGTATAACTGTCAAAGGGGGGGGGGACATTTATTAACATAAAACTATATATAGAAACTCATTAAAACGTAATAATAACATCGTAATAACGCTGTGTTCTACTGCAATGTATTACGTTGTGATGCAACTTAACGAACTACACCTAGGGTTGCAAACTTCTGGGAAATTTTCAAGAATGGAAACTCGGCATGGGAATTAATTCCCGCATATGTTTTGTATATTCCCAAAACTCCCAATTAGAAAGTTTCCAGAAATATTCAACCCCGTATCAACTACACCTAGCCTTTAGATTTCTTCATCTTACAGTATCCTTCACTCTCTTCCGGCTCCAACTTCATGGAACAACAATATCCTGGAACATTTTCCAATTCCAATATCGTGCTTTTTGATTGGTGCTTACACGTCTGAGTGGGCGGAGCTAAATGTGAACATGTGGAAGTATTGACTTATGCAAAGTAGGATCATAAGAAAGAAGTAAGATTATTGTGGCATTTTGTTTATTTTGTGTGTGTGTGTGTGTGTTTGTTTAGCTTTTATTCCTTAGGTAGCAATATCTGAAGGCCATTTGCGATAAAGGCCACTTCATTAATGTCCTGCCTAAGTAGTGAAGACGAGCAAATCCGACGTCACATGAGGATTCTGGTCTTCACGATACACGCCTTCACTGCACTTTTTCATCCTCTCGGAGACAGAAAGAGAGAGAGAGAGAGA
>JACRUU010000028.1:22553740-22568740 GCA_030449085.1 Kryptopterus vitreolus | reverse complement strand
ACACAACCACACATCTATTCAACCACACAACTACACAACCACACATCTATTCAACTATACAACCGACTTTTCACACAACCACACATCTATTCAACAACACACAACCACACATATATTCAACAACAACTACACAACCACAAATCTATTCAACTATACAACCGACTTTTCACACAACCACACATCTATTCAACCACACAACTACACAACCACACATCTATTCAACCACACAACTACACAACCACACATCTATTCAACTATACAACCGACTTTTCACACAACCACACATCTATTCAACCACACAACTACACAACCACACATCTATTCAACTATACAACCGAATTTTCACACAACCACACATCTATTCAACCACACAACTACACAACCACACAATCTATTCAACTATACAACCGACTTTTCACACAACCACACATCTATTCAACAACACACACAACACATACACAACCACACAACACATTCATTCACCCAACAAATACACACACCAATAACTACAACCACACACAACCCACACATCATTCAACAACACAACTACACAACCACCTTTCCAAATAACACATCTATACACCTAAACCACCAACTTTCCACACACTACACACTACACTACACTAACTATCCACAAAACCCACACCACGCATCTCTGCAACTATACCACCAACTAACACACAACTATACAACCAACTTTCTACACAAACACACATCTATACAACTACACAACCAGATATCTGCACAACTACACAAATTCACCACTATACAGCTATACATCTATATAACGGTACTGGTAAAACACATACTTCAAAAACAATGCTAATAATGAACAGTATTTAGTAGTTAGCTACTTCTTTCCTTCCGTCCCTCGCTCACTCACTCCTTCCCTCGCTCCCTCACTCATTCCCTCGCTCCTTCTCTCCCTCCGCTGCTAAAAACTTAACCAGCATTACATCATGCATGATATTTGTGTCTCGCACAGTCATTAGCCAAGCGTCTTTTGTCCATTTTTCTTTAGCGTAATAAACACTTACTCTCCTTCGCTAATGACGTTAGCTAACCGGCTAGGTGTTATATGTAATAAATAAATATAAATTAATAATGATGCTAAAAATAAACAAGTACGTCTTTTCATAAAAACGTTCACGTCCTTCCAAAAAGATCGGGGAAGAGGAGGGATGGAAAAGGCACGACGCGGGGATGCGCACAGAATTAGCATCAGGCTGCGTGACTGTTCCATGTCATTCGTGTGTGTGTGTGTGTGTGTGTGTGTGTGTGTGTGTGTGCAGGAGGTGGAATGTGATTACGAGGTCGCTCGGAGGCGCGCGCCGGATGGAGGATTAGCGGCGTGAGAGACCTTGGCTCTGACTCCTCGCGTTCTGTTTGAACAAAGCTAAGAGCTTTAGCGCTCGGCAGCAGACGGCTAAATCCGGGATTAAAGCCACCAGGTAAACAAAGCGCGGGAGACAAAGACGAGGACGGAAAGTTCACCGGACGGAGGACAAAAACCCAAAAAACGCCACCGACCAGCTCCCAAATAAAACCAGACGTACTTCACAAAGTATATATATATATTTAGAACAAATAAAAATAGCCAACGGGGATGCTAACCAGTTAGCATCGATCCTTCGATATATTGTTTATTTTTGTTTGTATTTTTGTTTATGACACAGCATTAACAAGGAGTTCATTTCTTCTTTATTTATTATTTAATTATTATTATTAATATTAATATTATTCATTATAATTTACTTATTATTATTATTATTATTATTATTTATTAACATTATTTACTTTTCTCTTTTTGCATCCTTTATTTATTTATCATTTCTTCTTCTTTTACTCTTTTTCTTCCTTTCCTTCCTTCCTTTCTTTCTTTCTTTCTTTTTTCTTTCTCTTTTACTCTTCAGCAGTTTCTTTTCTTTTTCTTCTCTTTCTTTCTTTCCTTCTTTAAGTCTTTCTTTCTGATATTGCCATTCACTCGGGGTATATCTTTCTTCTTTCTTTCATTTTCTTTTACCCCGCAGTAAATCCTTTCTTTCTTTTTGTCTTTATTCCTTTCTTTCATTTACTCAGCGGTATATTTTTCTTTCACAAAGCAAAATTTGTTGGTTACTTTCTTGTTTCTTTTTCTATCTATCTATCTATCTATCTATCTATCTATCTATCTATCTATCTATCTATCTATCTATCTATCTATCTACTATCTATCTATCTATCTATCTATCTATCTATCTACTGTCTGTCTATTATCTATCTATCTATCTATCTAATCCTATCTGTCTGTCGTCTGTCTGTCTGTCTGTCTGTCTGTCTGTCTATCTATCTATCTATCTATCTATCTATCTATCTATCTATCTATCTATCTATCTGTCTGTCTGTCTGTCTGTCTGTCTCTCTCTTCTCTCTCTCTCTCTCTCTCTCTCTCTCTCGGTACTGATTTAGCTTCTCTCAGGTTGTTGTTATGTCCGTCCCTCCTCCACTGTGCTTATGATATTAATATCCCACGTTCCTTGATGATTTCTGTACAGTGTGTGAACAGATTACCGAGTCGGTCTCACGACAGGAAGTAAATAACCGGCCAGAACCGGACGGCGAGACGCTCTATGAGACACGAGCGGCATTTTAGAGCGATTTATGTCCTCCAAAAGTGCAATTCTCTCATATCTGTGGTCAGAGAGTGAACAGACCCACATAAATAATAAATAATAATAAAAGCCCAACACACACACCACACACACACACACACACACACACACACACAGCGGATCTCTATATCACCGTCGATCCATCAGGCAATTTCCCACAATCCCTTGCGCACTCCAAAATGTACCTTTAATATATGGCAGCTATAACGCACGAGGTTAACACAACTCCCCCAGGAGGCGACTGCAGGAAATCGCTGTTTCCTCATCGTGGGGTTTTTGCTTGTTTGTTTGTTTATTTGTTTGTTTGTTTGCTTCCTGCCAGCACTGTGAGGGAAGTGTGAAGTTTGTTGTTCCAGGAGAATCTCCTGACACGAGAGCGCGCTTTAGATACAACTCAGGAATTTGTCATTTTATTCACAATGACATGAAAGTTCGCATGAGCATGAGGAGAGACGTTTTTAATTAGCCAATTAACGCAGTGGATGGTGGAAATGAGACGGAATGATCCGGAACGTCAAGGTTTAAATCGGATATTTTGGGAAGTGACTTAAAAAAAAAGAAAAAAGATTTATGAATGGGGGAACGGTGGTTTAGTGGTTAGCACGTTCGCCTCACACCGCCATTGTCCGGGTTCGATTCCCATCTCGGCCATGTGTGTGTATAGTTTAGTTTGTGCATGTTCTCCCCGTGCCTCAGGGGGTTTTTCTCCTGGTTCTCCGGTTTCCTCCCCGGTCCAAAAACATGCACGGTAGGTTTGATCGGCACCTTGGAAAATTGTCCCTAGTTTATGTGTGTGTGTGTGTGTGTGTGTGTGTGTGTGGTGTGTGTGTGTGTGTGTGTGTGTGGGCGTGTGATGGGTTGGCATTCCATCCAGGGTGTATCCTGCCTTAATGCCCATAGACGTCTGAGATAAGCACAAGACTCCCCGTGACCCGAGGGAAGATCGGATAAATGAAAGAAAGAATGAATGAATGAATGAATATATATATATATATATGTATATATATAACAAACACAGACTCCCCGTGACCCGAGGGAAGATCGGATAAAGCGGTTAGAAGATGAATGAATGAATAATATAATAATAATAATAATATAATAATATATAATAATATAATAATAATAATAATAATAATAATAATAATAATAATAATAATAATAATAATAACAATAACAGACACAGACTCCCCGTGACCCGTGGGAAGATCGGATAAAGCGGTAGAAGATGAATGAATGAATGAATGAATGAATTACTGCATAAAGATTATGACACAGTAAGAAGAAACTAGCGAACGTCAACACAAACACTGTTCAGATTAATGTCATGGTCTGTCCATGTAGGGAAAGTGTAAAATTGAGCTAGGGAAAAGTAGGAGAGAACACTTTATGAATGGAAGGGACGTTACGCCGTAGCTATTTTTTACGTTTCTCCGAATAAATCCTCGCCGGAAACTAAAAAATAAAAGAAGTAACGTCGTGTCACATCTGCTTCAGTAAGCAGGGCTGCCCGAGGTAGCGCATAAATAAGGCATAGCAGGCGCAGATTTCCAGATGTGAAGCGAGAACACGTGTTACGCCGAGAGAACAGCAGGCTTTCGAGCTCCAGCTGCTGGGAATGAATTTTAAATTACACAAGGTCTAAAGTTCTGACTGTTCGTAACTCACCCCCCCCCCTCCCCCCCCCCCCCCCCCCCCCACAATCCTTGAAATTACACGGATCCTTCCGTCATATCCTCGCTATAATGTATACATTCATACTGACAGCCATGACAGACAGATGTGAGCATTGACGCTTTTTTTTCCACTTCCTTGTCATTCTCTACACACCCTATTTATGTGGCCTATATAGTCGATAGGGTGTGAAATAGAAACGTGGCCCAGTGGTTCGATGATGTTTATCTGACTATTGACATATTTGTATAATATAAGTATGGTAATTATAAATGTACTTTACATTTATATGCAGGACAAATGTACTTTATTTAGTGTTTGGACGCATTGGCACTTCTTTTAGGTCCCTAGGGAGCCTAGGGTTGTGGTGGTTTGGGATACGGCACATAACGCTAAAAAGGGAAACCCGTCTTTATCCCAGGATGATAAACATTTCCGGCAGCCGAAACCTCCTGCCATTGCTCAGGTGTCTCACCCACACCGATACCCACATCAGCGCCCTAATTTAACTCCGCTGCAGCAATGCAGATGTGATCCAAACCTGCACGAACATAAACGCCATCAACAATCTGTCCCAGACCGCGCTATTTAGACCACCAGTGTGACCAAAGAAATGCGCTGGAATGAGCTCTCTCGAAGAGATCCAGCCTCGTCGTCATCCTGGACATGCAGATTAACACACTCGGCACCCCCCCCCCCTCACACACACACACAGAGGACTCAGTAGGTCTTATGCATTAGATTTCTAACACATCCAATCAATTTATTCAAATTTATGCAAACGGCTCGGCGCTGCCCAATAACGACATCCAGATCATACCAGAAGTGAGTCAGAGGCGTAGCTGGAGTTCAAATCAGGGACGATTACAGGATATGAAGATGTTATAGCCCGGGATATGAGCCCAGGGCAAAGTAGGAGCCTCCAGAGGCGGCCTAGTGCAGGAGTATTACTGAAACATTTCCAACAGCATTAGAAAGAATGAATCGCCTCTAAGAAAGGGTTTAAAAATAAAAAAGGAAACATATGAGGCAGAGGTGAAAGAGTCTTCAATGTCGCATAACAGAAATGTGAGAAAATGAAAATAAGGAAGTGAGAATTAATGCACCACATTTGCACTTTACACAGTATATATATATATATATATATATATATATATATATATATATATATATATATATATATATATATATCACTCTGTAAAATATGAATTTAAAATATGGG
Source organism: Kryptopterus vitreolus (assembly GCA_030449085.1). Classification (NCBI taxonomy): domain Eukaryota; kingdom Metazoa; phylum Chordata; class Actinopteri; order Siluriformes; family Siluridae; genus Kryptopterus; species Kryptopterus vitreolus. The sequence continues at coordinate 22,563,196 of JACRUU010000028.1, read as the reverse complement.
ACGTGGCTCCTTTAAGAATTGTGTTCCGGTTGCTTTTTCCATATAAACTGGTGATACGGTGTTTAGGTTATACGGAAGCGCTTTATTGCGTTCAGTAAAAATGCGCTTTATTGCGTAATACGGATTTGGGAATGCGATGCGCTTGCGTAAGGTTCCATACGGTAATATACGCTAATATAGTGAGGAGATCGTACCTGTTGTGAATGCGCAGCAGATAGTAGGTGTAATTCAGGGGAAGGAAAATTTAGGAAGTGTGAGTGGATGCACTGAACGTTTATTTATTTATGTCTTCTTTTTTGTTTTTCATTCGCCGACACGACGCAGCGTAGAGTGAAGGAGCAGATCACTCACATAGTAATGCACACACTGTGTTCTAAGAACACGTTAATAACATTAGTGCCATTAAAGTGAATAATGCATTAAAATATGAATTAATATAACGCATATATCATATATATTAATATAACGAATATATAATGCATGCATATATATATATATATATATATATATATATATATATATATATATATATATATATATATATATATATATATATATATATATATATATATATATATATATATATATATATATATACATATATATATGCAGCTAAGCCAATAACCCAGCACAGTAGTAAGCCCTCATTCCATCTCTCTACATCTTCAGTCCGGGTTTTTTTAAAAGCCCAGGTTCACTCGGTTTCATGTCTGGGGGGGGGGGGGGGGGTTTGTTTGGGGGTTGAACCCTAGACGTCTCAAGTAGGAGCACTTCAGTGTCAGACTTCCAGGCGGCGGGCAGATCAAACACTTGCATGTCTCACCAAAGCGAGTCCAAACACTCCTCCACACTCGCCGTGTTTTATCAGATCCCTACAAGATCTTCCGTGCGAGCATGCCGTGTGACCTTTACAGAATAACAAGATGGTAAAGCAACTCCCCCAACCTGAGAGTCGGAACAAAGCTACAGAGAGCACCATCTGTAAGAAGCAATGAAAATATATATATATATATATATATATATATATATATATATATATATATATATATATTATATAGATCGTCATCCTCAATGCTCACCTTGTACAGGTCAAGCAAATGAAATGCGAATTTCCAATGCGCGCACAAAAATATGAACTCTGCCAAGGTCTTTCTGTAATTAGCTTTCTCAAGAAACACACCGATTGTTGCTGTGGCAACATTTTATTTATTTATTTATTTATTTTGGTGAAGACAAAGATAACGCTGAGAGTAAATAAACTTGAGAACAACGAAAAAAACACTTCAGTTACTCCGACTTTAAAGATTCTAACCAGCTGGGAAGTAGCCCAGATTTCAGCGATGGGTTGCTTGTGTATTTTTGTGCTTATACTGTAGTGGATTTTAGCCCTCGTTTATAGGTCAACTCTTTAACCTCGGCATATCACGTGATCCGCGAGTACAGCTCACTAGGAACCACAGGAATAAGGAAGAATTTAGATTTGTGTATCTCAGGAGCGCCAGCGAGTTTATACTGGATATAATCTAGTTATCAAGGCAGTCGTAATCCAAATTTCATTGGACCATAACGGACAATATTCGCATCATGTGGTATCGTAGCATATCGCATGGTATCATATGGTATCATATCATGTGGCATGGTATCGTATCATATAGTATCATGTGGTATCGTAGCGTATCATAGTATTGTATCATGGTATCGTGTCATATAGTTCGCATCATGTGATTGTATATCATAGTATTGTATAGTATTGTATGGTATAGTATAATATAGTATCATGTGGTATTGTAGCGTATCATAGTATTGTATCATGTGGGATTGTATGGTATAGTATCATATAGTATCGTATCATGTGGTATTGTAGCGTATCATAGTATTGTATCATGTGGGATTGTATGGTATAGTATAATATAGTATCATATAGTATCGTATCATGTGGTATGGTGTATCGTAGCGTATCATAGTATTGTATCATGTTGGATTGTATCATGGTATAGTATCATATAGTATCGTATCGTCATATGTATGTATCATGTGGTATCGTAGCGTATCATAGTATTGTATCATGTTGGATTGTATGGTATAGTATCATATAGTATCGTATCATGTGGTATCGTAGCGTATCATAGTATTGTATCATGTGGGATTGTATGGTATAGTATCATATAGTATGGTATCATGTGGTATCGTAGCGTATCATAGTATTGTATCATGTGGGATTGTATGGTATAGTATCATATAGTATCGTATCATGTGGTATCGTAACGCATCGTATGGTATCATACGGTATCATATCATGTGGCATAGTATGGTATGGTATGGTATTGTATAGTATCATATCATTTGGTATCGTAGCGCATCGTATGGTAATCATGTGGTACTGTATGGTATTGTATCATATAGTATTGTATCATGTGGAATCGTAGCCCATCGTATGGTATCACATGGAATCATATCATATGGCATGGTATGGTATCGTATCGTATGGTATAGTATCATATAGTATCATATCATGTGGTATCGTAGCGTATCATATGATATTGTATGGTATCGTGTCATATAGTATCGCATCATGTGATATTGTAGCGTATCATAGTATTGTATCATGTGGGATTGTATGGTATAGTATCATATAGTATCGTATCATGTGGTATCGTAGCGTAGCATATGGTATTGTATGGTATCGTATCATAGTATTGTATCATGTGGTACTGTATGGTATCATATCATATGGGAATATATATATATATATATGGGAATAACAATAAAACTCAAACGACGTGACACGACCCTTATCCGGGGCGCCATTTGATCGCTGGATTAAAAGCGCGTAGCGAAGTTGCACCGAAAGCTGAAAGTAGTGGCATTAAAATAAAATATATTTTCCCTTCACTTACTTTTTAGGGAACATCTGCTGGGACCAGACGGTGTAATTTGCTGATGAGGGGGACTTATAACTCTTTTTTCTTTGCCCCAGTGCGCTTTATGAACTTGCTTAGCCCAGGTGAAGTGAGGCGATTAGCATTCCGATCACGTCCATTTAAAAAAAAAAGAAAAAGAAAGAAAAAAAAAAAGATGTAATTTTCCGCCGGCTAGCTCGGGTTAGTGTGTCAAAACAGCATTTAAAGAAGTATGGTGTCGTACGAGACGCTTTTCCGCACGTCTCTCTGTATCGCGGCTACCATTTGGGAAACGCTGCTTTTTGTTTTCCTTGTTGCTCGATGTCTTGTTGTTTTTCCTGCATTTTCTGCAGAGTACCTGGAGCTTTCCACGCGCCCTGCACCTAGGCGAAGCGGGACGATTAGCATTCAGAGTGCATACATTAAAACCGGCTGTAATTTTCCGCTGGCTAGCTCGGCCCGGAGCTAATGAAGCCGAGCGGCAGTTCCTCACGCTGGACTCGAACCAGGACGGCTCTAATTAAACATCCTCTTGGGGGACGGAACAGACGAGCAGAACACTTTAGAATGTGGTGCAGGAGATAGCGAACACACACACGCACACACACACACACACACACTGCTTTTTAATAAAAAAAAAAAAAAATCACATTTACCCCATGTTTTGACTGAGGGCTGTAGAGGGACTGCAGATTTCCATAAAGCATCAATAATCCATCTTTCTTTCTGTCTCTCCTTCTGTGTCACTGTACATTTAGATTTCTATCTATCTGAAGTCTGGTCACAAATATTGGCACCTCCGAGTTTGAAGCATAAGGTCATTCTAGCACACAGGTCTCAAATTTATTGGCACCCCCCACTTGTCGCATCTCCGAGAGAACCGTGTCTCGCTCTCGGGGGGGGGCCTTGATCTACCAACCTTGACCATGTTTTAACGCCAGGGGGTATTAAAAGGTTTCGAAACAAAAGCCTGATTTACGCTTCTGCGTCGGATAATTTATACTTCTGCAGTAACTCTTCCGAATAGCTAGTTGGCGGTGGTGCGGTGGTGAGTTTCTTCCTTGGTGTTTTGTATGCATTTCCGCATGTATTCTATGACCATTTCGGTTGGTCCACGTACAAACTTTGTTCGTCCGGCAAGCCGACCAATCACAGACCGTCGATGCGTATGCCTCGCCGGAGAAGTATAAATTGCCACGTCTGCGATTTCATCCTGGACAAAGGTGAGATTCTGCATGAAACCCAAGACGTCTGGTGTTTTTTTGGACCTGAAGAACATCAAAAGAAGGTAACCGGAGATCAGGAAGTCCTTCGGCGAGCTCGACTCACAATGATCTTGCCGACATGTGCGTCATGTTTGTCGGGAGAACAATCCACACGATCCCCCGTTTACCACATCCTGCCAGATGTGGCATATGAACCCATGTGGACCCATATGAAGATGCAGATCCAGCTTAACGGCCTTTGTTTTGACTGTTGACAAGATCCCATGCGTTTATTATTATTCGAGGTGCTTGAAACACGTGTGGACTATTATGATTTTAAAAGTAGATACATGAAGTACTTTCTTCTAAAATGCTAGTTTTTTATGCCATCTCATATTCTACAGTATATCATTGTAGATCTGGGCGATATGACATAGATTATAGACAAAATTCGATTTTGGTTACAGAGGGGGGGGGGGGGGGGTTAGCTCACAGGGAGGGGGGGGATTAGCTCAGTGGGGGAGGGGTTAGTTCAGTGGGGAGGGGGGGAGGGGGTTTTAGCTCAGTGGGGAGGGGTTATCTCAGTGGGGGAGGGGTTTAGCTCACTGGGGGAGGGGTGTAGGGGATCTCAGGGGGGAGGGTTAGCTCAACTGGGGGGAGGGGTATCTCAGTGGGGGAGGGGTGTATCTCAGTGGGGGGGGTTAGCTCCCGGGGTAGTTTCTCATTGGGGGGAGGGATAGCTCACTGGGGGGGGTTAGCTCAGGGGGAGGGCTTAGCTCACTGGGGGAGGGGTAGCTCAGGGATGGGGGAGGGGTTAGCTCAGTGGGGGCTGGATTAGCTCACTGGGGGAGGGGTTATCTCAGTGGGGGAGGGGTTAGATCAGTTGGGAGGGATTAGCTCACTGGGGGAGGGGTTATCTCAGTGGGGGAGGGGTTAACTCAAGGGGTGGGGGAGGGTGTTAGCTCAGTGGTCTGAAGGTGCTGGGCTGCTGATTGGAAGATCCGGGTTTGAGCCCCGGTATCGCCAAGATGCCTCCCTTGGGTCCTTGAGCAAGACCCTTAACCCTCTGTGCTCTGGGGGGCGCCGTATCATGGCTGACCCTGCGCTCTGACCCCCCAACTACCAAACAACAAGCTGGATTATGCAAAGAAAGAATTTCACTGTGCTGTCATGTATATGTGACCAATAAACGCTATTCTATTCTGTTATTCTATTCTAGAGGGGAAAATGTGTCGCTGTTTGTAGTGGGTGTTTTGGGGTTTTGGCGATGTCTGAAACCCTAAACCATTTCCATACGACTGATTAAACCCCGCCCCCTCTTGGAAACGAGCTCTTCGGATTGGTCAGAGCGCCGCCATGTTGTATTCCGTATTTCATCGGTGTAATGCGGAGAACTACGGAAGCTCGCTGTCGCCAAACCGAGGTGAAATCGTAAAAAACTATATTTTTTTTAACCCCTAAATTCATGGATAATGACGATTATAATCTCCCATATCGAGATATATCAGCGTACATAAAAGGACCAAAACATCAATGAGCATTTTTCCTGAAGTAAAAAATGTTTACCAAACAAACATACACGTTTTTATATCATTTAAACTTAACGACCCCCCTTGGAGAAAATCCTAAATCTACGGATCTTGTTTGTCTTTACACAAACAATCTGTCCGGTGTAGTATGAACTATTCGTGGGGTGCCAATAATTTCGGTATCTTTCAGAAAGAAATCCGTTTTCCAGGCGATAATTCTCACGCTTCTCTTGTTCGTGAACTCTGAACTTTAATTGCGCGCGTCCGTTCATCTCGGATAAAGGCCAGTGTTGCGAGGGACCGACCTTCCGAAATAAAATATAAATAAATAAATAAATAGCCAAACGAAGAGATGGTGCATCTCTCGCCACGTCTAAGTTTAATGAGCTCGCGTTAGCGCCCGGTGGAGGTGGAGATCACAGACGAAACAGCTGTTAGCTTGTCATAGAGGACGCGGGCTAAATTAACCCGCCGGCGCTCATTTACCGAGAAAAAAAAAGAAAGAAAGAAATTTAAAAAAAAACAAACAAACAAAAAAAGACCCGCCAAATGACTCATGCGAGAAACCCTCGCCGCGCTAAACGCTAAATTACAGTGTCACTGTCGTAAGGGTTAGGATTTTCCTGACAAGTGAAAGACAGGCGGCGTCTGTTAGCGCTCTACCTCGTCTCTCAACACGCTCCATCTGTTAGCGCTCTACCTTATGCTCTTCAGCTGTCACCGCTTTCCGTCATTTCTTAGCGTCATCGTTTTAACGTAGCGCTCTATTTGTTTTCTAGCACGCTACCATTGCTTAGCACTTGTGTTTACCTAGTACCGCTTGTTTCTTACACTTTGATTGGACGTAAAATAAACGCAGAGCAGAAAGAGGACTTTTGTTTTTTTTTTTTTTTGTTTTGCTATTTTTGTATCCTCTCCAAAATAGTAGCGAATGTCCGAATGACAGTTTTGTGAGGCGGTTAGCGAGCGTTTCTACTGGATGTGACAAAAGGAATAAATTATGCCAAAAATAAACAAACAAACAAACAAATAAATAAATAAATAGCAGAAGAATTGACACTGTAATTCCATTACACTGGTTTCCGAGGGTTGTATCTATCCGAAGTCTGGTCACAAATATTGGCACCTCTGAGTTTGAAGAACATTGTGTAGAAATTAATAAATTAATTAATAATTAATTAATATTAAAAGAATAATTTCCACAGTGAAATGTGTAATATATATATATATATATATATATATATATATATATATATATATATTCTTTCCATTCATCTTCTACCACTCTATCCGATCTTATCTCTCGGGTCACGGGGAAGTCTGTGCCTATCTCAGGCGTCTATGGGCATTAAGGCAGGATACACCCTGGATGGAATGCCAACCCATATTGCAGGACACACACACACACACACACACACACACACACACATTCACAGGGACAGGATTTTCCAAGGTGCCAATCAACCTACCGTGCATGTTTTTGGACCGGGGGAGGAAACCGGAGACCCGGAGAAAAAGACAAAAAAACCCCCTGAGGCACGTTTTTTTTTGGGCACAGAACAGGCACATTTTTGGCGGTTTGTGATTAACCACTAAGCCCCCATTTATATATTATATATAGATATAATATATTTGTCCCCCCGGGCCGGACTTTGGACATGCCTGCCTTAGAAGAAAAGAACCAACATGGTGGTTATAGGTCCTGCCGGACCATGGAGGCTGTGCATGATGACCCTGGAGTCAGGGCCTGAACCAGGAAAATGATCCCAAAAGCTGGTGTGGTCACCAGCTCGGAGCCCTATAGATAAAAATATCGTTATAGCTATTGTTCTCCTGGGGCTTTTATCCAGATGTGACATCAATAAACAACCCGACCCCCCACCACCTCCACCACCATTTCAGAGCAAGTCAAGGCCATCTGCTTGTGGCTCCTCTGTTGCTGACACAAATAGCACCTCAGTGACTGTGGATAATTCTTCAGACACTTGGCCAAATGGAAGCCACCTGAGATGAGACGTCACCGGCCGGTCGGAATAAAACTAATGGGACATCAATCATCCTCCTCCAATCATGAGGAGAAACTTGCCTCAGAACCCTCCAAGAAAAAAAAGACGTGCTGGATATTAATGTTCATGGAATGTCAGACTGAATGGACGAACCCAACATAGTCTCACCTCACCAAACCATCTCATCCACCCTCTTTACAAAAAGTTTGGACACCCTTATCCTATAAGCGATGAGGAATAGATATCTATATATATATATATATATATATATATATATATATATATATATATATATATATATATATATTCATTTCATTCACTTCTACTACCTAAAAACGCTACATCCGATCTTCCCTCAGATCACGGGGAGTTTGCGTCTATGGGCATTAAGGCAGGATACACCCTGGATGGAATGCCAACCCATCGCAGGACACACACACACACATTCATACACTAGGGACAATTTTCCAAGGCGCCAATCAACACAACCGTACCGTGCATGTTTTCGAACCACCGGAGAACCCGGAGAAAAACCCCATGAGGCACGGGGGAGAACATACACACATGGTCCGAGACGGGAGGCGAACGTGCTAACCATTACGGCCACGGCACCGTGCCCCAGATATATATATATATATATATATAAAATAAAGTCATTGGTGAAAAAAAAAAAAAACCCCAATGGTGGTTCCAGGAGCGTCCATGACATCAAATGGATCTTGATTTACCGTATAGTTCAAATATACTCCTCACAATATCAGTTTTTAATCATCTATTCATCTCCACATCCATCTTTCCGGTATCAATACCAATATTTAAGCATAACGTTTCCCAAATTCTCAACTCAGCTGCTTCCAGCGTCCCAGTCCTGCCTTCTCCGGTGTTTTCCAGGGTTCACCATGACACATTGATGAAATTAGGACAAGGAGCGCTTCTGTCCTAAGGCGCCACTCCGCGCTGGTGAGCCAGGTTTCTGCACAAAACCATTTTCAGCCCCAGAGAGTGAGAAAGAAACAGAATACAGACGAATTGCTTTAATAAGCAAGTTCTTCCTTACAACACAACTTTACTAAGTAGGCAATAATTCGCCCGGGAAAAAAAAAATGACTTCATTCGTACCGAGAAAATTAGTAACAGCATTCAAATACAAACGTTATCAACCTTCTATGGAGTTTTCTTAGGAGAGAAATCTACCCAAATTGTTCAGACCCTCAGGCATTAGCAGTGTAACAGTACACAAAAGTCACAGTTCACTAAGTACCTGTTTTTTTTTTTTGACAAAAAAAAAAAAAAAAAAATACATGCTTTGGATCAAGGTTAGCACGGAAAATGCTTGTTTATTATTATTATTGTTGTTAGTTTTTTTATTTATTTATTTTTTACAATTTCTATTAAAAGAGCCAATAAAACAAATTAACAGGTTTTTTTTTATTATTATTATATTGATTAAACAGGCAAAAAATATATAAATTATTTAAAATTATGTCAAATTTGAACTGAAATAAACGTTTTTAATGAATTTATATAACACTTTTTACTTTTTAACAATATGTAGCTGTTCTACTCAATTTTTCCCTTTAACAAATCTCTGCATGTAACAAACACACAAGATTACAAATAATTTATTTACCCATTCGATTTGTTTATTTATTCATAAATTAAGTCGTTCCTTCCATTCGGTTCTTGGGTATGTGAGATTTGGAGGAATTTCCCTGCTATTCTTTTTTTTTGTCCAGAGATATTCTTGGTACATAAAGTGCAAAAAGAATCCATATATCCAAACCAAACGTTGGCGATGACAGGATGTGACAGCGAT
>JACRUU010000028.1:22516240-22541240 GCA_030449085.1 Kryptopterus vitreolus | reverse complement strand
GCAGCATTCCTGCTTAAATGCGCTACAGAATCGGTGATGAGCGGAGGGATCGATGCAAGAACGTGCTCCAACTCGTGGCCGTCTTGCATGCGCGACGAGAGCGCCTCCAGCGAGCGAACAAATTCCTGCCAGTGGGCATCGACCTCGGCGAGGGAGGCGAGGCAGCCGCGCAACACGTTTAGGCAGTAACCCATGCAGGGCTTGCTGTCCGTCAGGGCCTGGCACAGCGGGCAGTAGCGCATGCGCGTTAAGGCACGCCGGCATTCGCGGCTTGGTTGAGCGTGGTCCGTGGTGTTGATCACCTCGGCCGCGAGGTGCATGGCCTGCAGGAACGTGCGCTCTGTTTCCGAGGCTTGCGACACCAGCGAAGCGAGGCGCACCGGGGCATTGCCGTAGGCTGCCGTGCGACGCCCGAATGACCGCACACACTCTCGGTGGACCGGATCCGAAGGTGCCATGTTTGGCTTCTCAAGCTGTTCATAGACCACTGGGAAAAGTGCTCGGAAAAAGCGTTGTGTTGCTTCTTCTAGGTTAAGCTCCGCCCCCAGGAGAAAAAGACCAACATCAGTAAAGAGTTCGGTCAGCGGAGAGGAAGCATGCGAGGCAAGGTCGCCATACAACACTCTCAAGAGGTCAAAGGTGTGGCTCTGGACTTCACGGACCACAGAATCTATCGTGTCTGGAGAAGAAACAAAGAAAGAGGCAGAAAGATTATTAACCGTACAACCATAAATATAGAAAATAATTAACGCATGGATCACTGTGGCATTTTTATAAAGACCTTTACCTGGCAATTTAGATTCAAAAGCTCCTCCTTCTACAACTATCATGAGACCTACAGACTCCTCCCACAACTCTGAGACCTACAAGCTCCTCCTACAACCATCCTGAGACCTATAAGCTCCTCCTACAACCATCCTGAGACCTACAAGCTCCTCCCACAACCATCCTGCGATCTACAAGCTCCTCTACAACCATTCTGCAACCTATAAACTCCTCCCATAATTATCCTGTGATCTACAAGCTCCTACAACAACCATCCAGAGACTTACAAGCTCCTCCTACAACAACCTGAGATCTACAAGCTCCTCCCACAACCATCCTGAAACCTACAAGCTCCTCCCACAACCATTCTGCAACCTATAAGCTCCTCCTATAATCATCATGTGACCTACAAACTCCTACAACCATCCTGAGACATATAAGCTCCTCCTACAACCATTCTGAGACATATAAGCTCCTCCTACAACCATCCTGAGACATATAAGCTCCTCCTACAACCATCCTGAGGCATATAAGCTCCTCCTACAGCCATCCTGAGACCTACAAGCTCCTCCCACAACCATCCTGAGACATACAAGCCCCTCCTACAACCATTCCGCAACATATAAGCTCCTCCTACAATCATCTTGTAACCTACAAGCTCCTCCTACAACCATCCTGACATATAAGTTCCTCCTACAACCATTCTGCAACCTATAAGCTCCTCCTATAATCATCATGTGACCTACAAGCTCCTTCTACAACCATTCTGAGACATATAAGCTCCTCCTACAACCATCCTGAGACCTACAAGCTCCTCCCACAACCATCCTGAGACATACAAGCCCCTCCCCCCAACCATTCTGAGACTCATTAGCTCTTCCTACAACTATCCATAGACCTACAAGCTCCTCCAACAGCCATTCTGAGACTCATTAGCTCCTCCCACAACCACCCTGAGCCCTACAAGCTCCTCCTACTGATCATGTAGGAATGACGGACTTGTTTTACACTTTCCAAACTACCTTGACTGTTGCCATAGCGACAGATAAGTCTCTCCAAACACACACACACACACACACACACACACACACACACACACACAGATCAGATTCTCTTTCGCTCAACAACCTTTTCATTTCATTTTTCTTTCTCGATTTCAGTGTTTATCCCTCCCACATATTTAATTATACCTCCATCTTTTACCTTTCAGACCCGAACCACAAACATTTTCTCCGTCCTCCTTTCATTCGCTCTCTTGCCGACGTTTTTTGAACTACGTCTCTCTTTTTAAACTCTATCCATCCCTCTATTCGCCCTTTCGCGCCGCAGGTCGGCGTCAGGAAAAACTCTTTTGTGTGTTCAACAGAGCGATGCAGTCACATGACTGGTGCAGCCGAGCCGGTTTTCCACGTGTTCACATGGCAGAGGAAAACAAAGAGATAAAACCAAGAAGAGATCAAATGAAACGCATGATTTGTGATGGAGGGTTTAAAAAAATCAAAACTCCACAGAGGATTTGTGTAACAATGTCGGGCATGATTTGGAATTTATTTGGGTTTTCCAAGTTTTCCAAAAACTCCGGAGTATTTTTTTCCCATGCATTTAAAAATTCCTAAAGAATTTACATCTATAACTAGTACAATATTTCTAAAGAGCGTTCAGGAATAATAGTGCGTTAATAAATTAACGAGGGGCACGGTGGCTTAGTGGTTAGCACGTTCGCCTCACACCGCCAGGGTCCGGGTTCGATTCCCGTCTCAGCCATGTGTGTGTGGAGTTTGTGCATGTTCTCCCCGTGCCTCAGGGGGTTTTTCTCCGGGTTCTCCGGTTTCCTCCCCCGGTCCAAAAACATGTACGGTAGGTTGATTGGCACCTTGGAAAATTGTCCCTACTGTATGAATGTGTGTGTGTGTGTACTGAGATGGCTTGGTATTCCATCCAGGGTGTATCCTGCCTTAATGCCCATAGACGCCTAAGATAGGCACAGACTCCCCGTGACCCGAGGGAAGATCGGATAAAGCGGTAGAAGATGAATGAATGAATGAATAAATTAACGATGAAATAATTAACACAAAAATTGTGATACATTTCCTGAAAATGGGTGGAAGTGAATGTTATGACGCTCCAGTTTGAATCTAGATCCTTTACTGAGACTTGTTCATGATACAGTATTCCCAGCGTTCGTCTCGGAATCCCTTATGGAAAGATCTCCACAAAAAGTGGAGCTTCAGCTACAGGAAGAGCCAACTCTGGCAAGTAGAGCGGGATCGTGCGGATTGTTCTGGTCCTGGTCGAGCTCGTCTTTCAGATCTCTTGCCGTCCTCCAGGGACGTTCTTTCGCCCTCCCAACTTGTTGGTACCAGAACTTTTTCTGTCAGAGAGGATTATACAAGCTAGTAGCCGTATCACCCGTGTTTCTGGTTAGTATCTGGATGGATGATCTCAAGGAGGGAAAAAAACTCGGTTGCTGCTGGAAGACGTGTTAGTGAGGTCTAGCAGGGGGCGCTTATCCTGTGGTGCTAGAACCTACACAGTATAGTGATGGGAACACTGGCACTGGATGACCATTTGACCATCACGGCCTCCAAGCCAGCCTCATATCTACTGATTGTCCTTCTTCCTCTTATTCATTCATTCATTCTTTTATCTTCTATCGCTTTATCCGATCTTCCCTCGGGTCACGATGGAGTCTGTGTCTATCTCAGGCGTCTATGGGCATTAAGGCAGGATACACCCTGGACGGAATGCCAACCCATCACAGGGCACACACACACTCACATTCACACATACTAGGGACAATTTTCCAAGGTGCCAATCAACCTACCGTGCATGTTTTTGGACCGGGGGAGGAAACCGGAGAACCCGGAGAAAAAACCCCTGAGACACGGGGAGAACATGCACAAACTCCACACACACATGGCCGAGACGGGAATCGAACCCGGACCCTGGCGGTGTGAGGCGAACGTGCTAACCACTAAACCACCGTGCCCCCTCTTATTAATATTATTATTTTTTTTATTATTATTATTATTATATATTAATTTTTATTATTAATTAATTATTATTATTATTATTATTATATTATTATTATAACCTTTATGCCACTAAGAGCTGGTACACTGGTATAACATCCCTATAAGAACCTTCCCGGTAAACCCTACCCTATTCATTTCTGGTTGAACCCAGAATCCATCCGGCAGGATTAGACTGCAGTTGCTCTTCTCGTCCGTGCGCCTCCTCCATTACGCGATCCAGTTAGTTAACGAGCGCGAGTTAATTAGGAGACAGAGGAGCCTCTCCGCCGAGAGGCGAGAAAATCCGTTAAGAGTTAATCACTTAATGTCCCGCTCGCCCAATTCAATTACGCCGAGCGCGCTTCTGTTCCAGCGCTGCCTGGTGTTAATGAAACACAGCCGCTCGGGCGCTCGGAGAACGACGGAGGAACAATAGCGCGTCGAGTCATTAACAGCCGTCTTCTGTGATGATACAAGATCTCACTTTTTGTCCCCACACACACACACACACACACACACACACACACACACATACACACATATGCACGCAATGACAGAACAAACGAAGTGTGGTGTTCATTATGCTCGCCAGCATGGCGTCGTCGGCAGCATCGTAACAAAGACGAGGTTCTTTTTATTGGGACAAATGGAAAGAGAGCTTTACTTCCGACTGTGACGAATACCGTCGATACCGGAGCGCTTTCCATACACGAGAAATGTCTGGTCTCCTTGTGAGACAGGCTTAAACCAAGTATCTCGTTTGCAAAGGCACTGACCAATCAGAATTCGTGTGTGTGTATATATATATATATATATATATATATATATATATATATATATATATATATATATATATATATATATATATATATATAGCATTGCATTCAGAAAAGTAAAAATGCATTTTATTCCATAATATATATAAATAACAATTAAAATATTAACTCGTGATTAATTGTTCCTAATACTCGATAATAATCTAATAATCTCTCCCTTTAATAAAATTATTGATTATTTAATATTTATTTTACTCTGGAAATGATTCTTTTAATATGAATTTCTTGTTAATTACAATGTTATTTGTTTAGTGTTGGTTTGAAGTGTAAAATATAGGGACGTGGCTCCTTTAAGAATTGTGTTCCGGTTGCTTTCCTTCCATATAAACTGGTGATACGGTGTTTAGGTTATACGGAAGCGCTTTATTGCGTTCAGTAAAAATGCGCTTTATTGCAGTAATACGGATTTGGGAATGCGATGCGCTTGCGTAAGGTTCCATACGGTAATATACGCTAATATAGTGAGGAGATCGTACCTGTTTGTGAATGTGCAGCTAGTAGGGGCGTAATTCGGGGGAAATTTAGGAAGTGTGAGTGGATGCACTGAACATTTATTTATTTATTTCTTCTCATTTGTTGTTTGGGTTTCGTTCATTCGCACAACACGACGCAGAGTGAAGGAGCAGATCACTCACATAGTAACGCACACTTCGTTATAACGCCTTAATAAGAATAACAGTAATATATAAACATATATACACACACACAATCACAGTATGTTTCGCCACAGTATGTTCATCCTCACTACTCCAGACATCACCACGTCACCCATATCAGAAATATGTTCTTAATTACTGGAATTAGTGTGTTTGTGTGTGTGTGTGTGTGTGTGTGTGTGTGTGTGTGTGTGTGTGTGTGTGTGTGTGTGTGTGTGTGACATTACAGGAGAAGAGACTGTTTGTATGATCCAAGTGTGAAATTGCTTGTGGGTGGATTCAGGAGTCAGACAGCCATTATAATCTCCTATACACACAGAGAAGGAGAAAATAAACAAAAAAAGTTTAGAGTGAGTGAGAGAGAGAAAGAGAGAGAGAGAGAGAGAGAGAGAGAGAGAGCACGGTTACTGAAAGGACAAGACCTTCCTTCTCTGTCCTCCTTTCTGTGTCTGTCTCTCTGTTTTTTGTGTCTCTTTCCAGTTCTCATGCTGAAAGAATGCTCTGTTTTTGAACCCTGTTATTTTGCGTGAGGAGAAGTGGAACTCCTGACCGAGGTTACTAACGGTGCTTGCATCTGTGTGTGTGTCTGTGTGTGTGTGTGTGTGTGTGTGTGTGTGTGTGTGTGTGTGTGTGTGTGTGTGTGTCAATGAGGAGTGTCGGAAATCTGACAAAGAGAGGAGGATGAGACGGCATACAATGATGTCTTACTAATATTATTCTAGATCACAGCCTTGCACAATGACAACAAATACCAATATATACATTGAATATAGACACACACACACACACACACACACACACACACACACACCACACACACACACACACACACACACATATATATATATGCCGTCACTTCGTGGGTAACATAGTCGCATGCATTGTGTTAGATGTAGTTAGATGTAGATGTAATGGAGGGGGTGGAGCTCAGTGGTCTAGGGCGCTGGGCTTCTGATCGGAAGCCCAGGTATGGCCAAGCTGCGGCCCTTGGGTCCTTCAGCAAGACCCTTAACCCTCCATGCTCCAGGGGTGCCGTATGATGCCTGACACTACACTCTGGCCCTGTAGGGAGGTGGTATGGCCCAGTGGTTAAGGTGTTAAGATGCTTAGAAGATCATGGGTTCAAACCCCAAAACCACCAAACTGCCACTGGTGGGCCCTTGAGTGAGGCCCTTAACCCTCAATTGCTCAGTTGTAAGTCACTCTGGATAAGTTGTAGTTTTTTGTCAATGCACGCTTGCGGGTCATGTAAATTGACGTATATATATTGGCCATATTCGGCCCGTGGGCCTTGAGTTTGACATGTGTGCTCTAGATTGTGTCGTTCCCAGAGTCTAGATTCTAAGTCAAAGAATTAAAGACGACTTATTATTGAGTATTGAGATGATTGTCGGGATAAGAGCGTCTAGCAAATGCCATAAATGCGAATGTAGGATAAAACACAGCCACCAACAGACATCCCTCTCAGAAATATAGTCCCCAGGCTGTTGAGACCTAGACTGTAGTTTATGGCTATGATTGTAGTCATAATACAGCCAATTATATTTGGACATCGAACTATAACGCCACGGAAACGACAACCTTTGAAAGTGTACGAGCCTTTCGTTGAGTGTTAGTGGTATCTATAAACGGATGTCAGACGATTAAGACGGGTTTATACTGATTTATGTATTCGGACTGTGAATTTAGAGGCACGGTTGTTTAGTGATTAGCACGTTCGCCTCGGCCAGGGTCCGGGTTCGATTCCCGTCTTGGCCATGTGTGTGTGGAGTTTGTATGTTCTCCCCGTGCCTCAGGGGTTTTTCTCCGGGTTCTCCGGTTTCCTCACCGGTCCAAAAACATTCACGGTGTGTTGATTGGCACCTTGGAAAATTGTCCCTAGTGTATGAATGTGTGTGTGTGTCCTGCGATGGGTTGGCATTCCATCCAGGGTGTATCCTGCCTTAATGCCCATAGACGCCTGGAGATAGATACAGACTCCCCGTGACCCGAGGGAAGATCGGAAAAAGTGGTAGAAGATGAATGAATGAATGAATGACTGTGAATTTAAGCTCTAATTATTTTATATAGAGAGTCTGAAGGTTACCACGGTTCAGACTTCTGAAGTCCAGATTCCAAAGGGATTTGTATTCCGGATTGAATATTGGAGAGAGCGAACAAGTGGGTAAAAACCGCATGAGGTGAACGTGTGACAATGCTAAACTGGAAGCCGCCCATTGGCCGTGTGGCTTCCATAGGCTTTAAATACAGATTCCCTGCAGTGGGGAATTCCCATTTAGAAGAAGTCCTCCTGGGAAATGGGAAGTGCGTCTCTCCGTCTCACACACAGCCAACCACACGACTCGGCCGTGTCCTGCCACTAAAATTAATGAGTCTAAACGGGAGACAAAGGCACACATGCATAAATAAGGGCCAGATGCTGCCAGTGAGACTTAATCAAAACCAACCTGACAGCAGGCAGAGAGGCACATTAGAGCATCAGTCATGCATGTAATGCACTATTTATCAACATTCAAGAGGATCGTCTTTAATCCTGTCAGCACACTAACTCTTGCCCACGGGCTACGGAAATGGACACGATACACACCCCGAAGGAAACGCACCAGACGCCATATTTTACGCTCGTGGGATAACGGGATTAGGAATTTTAGCATTGTGCGATCGTATTGCGCGTTTAGACAGGCACACAAACATGACAATCTTTCCTCGTAGTGTTGGGTCGAATATCAGATTTAGCGTATTATTAGAGTTGCTCGCATAAAAGGGGTTTCTGTGGTTTTATGAGCAGGGAACGAATAAACAATCCAAATCCTCTATAAGCGCACTAACAACATGACGGTATTGCGTCATCAATTTCCTGGAGAAAACAAAGAATGGACAAATAGAATTAAATACAATTATCCATGATGGAAATGAAGTATAAGGAATCATGTTTGATGAAATGGGGGTAAAAAATTCCCAAATTTGTCCAACATAAGAAAATATAATATTTGAAAGTAAATCAAGTCAAATCTATAAATTGAATAATCATGTTTTTAGTTAAGGGGCACGGTGGCGTAGTGGTTAGCACGTTCGCCTCACACCGCCAGGATTCGGGTTCGATTCCCGTCTCGGTCATGTGTGTGTGTGTGTGGAGTTTGCATGTTCTGCCCGTGCCTCAGGGGGTTTTTCTCTGGGTTCTCCGGTTTCCTCCCCCGGTCCAAAAACATGCACAGTAGGTTGATTGGCACCTTGGCACCTTTTTTTTGTCGATAAATTATATTCAAATTAACTAAAAACATTCATTCATTCATTCATTCATCTTCTATCGCTTTATCCTATCTTCCCTTGGGTCACGGGGAGTCTTTGCCTATCTCAGGCATCTATGGGCATTAAGGCAGGATACACCCTGGATGGAATGCCAACCAATCACAGGACACACACACACACACACACACACATTCATACACTAGGGACAATTTTCCAAGGTGCCAATCAACCTACCGTGCATGTTTTTGGACCGGGGAAGGAAACCGGAGAACCCAGAGAAAAAACCCCTGAGGCACGGGGAGAACATGCAAACTCCACACACACATGGCCGAGACGGGAATCGAACCCGGACCCTGGCGGTGTGAGGCGAACGTGCTAACCACTAAACCCCAGTGCCACCACCCTAAGTACTAGCATAAATGCATAAAAAAATACCTAGCACAATACAGATAATACATATATAATGTGCGTTTAAAGAGCTAGGTGAATAGATAGCAGTGTACAAAGCGACATAGCATCATGTAGCATTTTATATTCCTGACATGTCATGCGTAAAGTGAAACAGAAAAGATCTCGACCCTTAGAGAGCTACTGGAGGGAATAAAGCGGCCCTTTGCTTTCGCTAACGGCAAACAGGAGCATGACATAACACTTGTGAAGCATGCCATAGAATGCTAAAGCTTGACAAATTACACCATAAATTGACGCTACACAAATGGCAATGTTAGCGTTACCGAGCATGAAATCTTAATCAGGATGTTAGCATGTGGAACAAATCAGGTGGTTTTTCAGAAGAGATTACCGAGGTCCATATAAACGCCTCAGTAATAAAGCGCGCTACTAAGAAAGTGAAAGTGCATGTGTATATGTGTGTGTGTGTGTGTGTGTCTAGGCCTTTTCTTTCTTTTCTTCACCTTCTCTTTCGCATTCAGTCGTCTGCCCATGGAAACCATTAACGATCATTTAGACTCACCTGCTGTGTATCGGCTTTTTCTCCTCAAAGCGTTATTTATTTATTTATTTTTGCCTGACTGGCCACGTTCCAAATCAAGTGTCTCGGGCCGATCTTTCGGTATGGCTGAGATTCTGCTCCTAACTCCGCTTTCCTTCTACACTGTTTAAAGTTTAAAAAACAAACCGATAAATAAAAATCGCCCCTAAAAGTGATAACGTGTTTATTTTTCTCGTACGTGGTTCAGGGACGTGAACATTTTCCAACAAATATATCGTGAAAAATGCTGTAAACAACAAATGCTTTCCGAAATATAGATAATTATTGTGAGTGATCAGAAGAAAAAGTCAAACAAAATCAAATCAATATTTGTTGTGAGTGACATTTAGAAGAAGTAGAAGTAGTGGAAGTGATGCACGCCCCCCCACAGAGCCCTGATCTCTACATCATGGAGTGTGTGTGGGATTTACATGAAGAGACAGAAGGATGTGAGAACGTCGACATCCACAGAAGATCTGTGTTTACTTCTCCAAGATGGAACGACCGACCAGCCGAGTTCCTTCATAAACACTGTGTGTAAGTGTAAATAGAAGTGTTACTGCTGTTTTGAAGGTAAAATGTGTTCACAACAAATATTCATTTCATTTCCATTTTCTTCATTCACTGCATTTCCTTCATTGATGAAAGTAAATAATAAACACTTCTATATTTTGAAAGAAAAGTGTTTGTTTGCAGCATTTTTTCACAAACTTGATTAATTAACTAAGCATTATATATATACTATATATATATATATATATATATATATATGTATATATGGTGGCTTAGTGGTTAGCACGTTCGCCTCACACCGCCAGGGTCTGGGTTCGATTCCCGTCTCTGCCATGTGTGTGTGGAGTTTGCTCATGTTCTCCCCGTGCCTCAGGGGGTTTTTCTCCGGGTTCTCCGGTTTCCTTACCCCGGTCCAAAAACATGCACGGTAGGTTGATTGGCACCTTGGAAAAATTGTCCCTAGTATATGAATGTGTGTGTGAATGTGATATATGTATGTATGTATATATATATATATATATATATATATATATATATATATATATATATATATATATATATAAATAAATGTATAGGGCAATAGTAAGGAAACATGATAAGGAAACATATATACAATCCAGACCTGGAATATCAACCTCTATTAACGAATGGGTCGAAATGACGGGTCGCGAAAACGTACATATTGAGACAGATTTATAAATAAAAGCGTACCGACCTACAGCAAGGAACGGATTCTGGGGAAATACAGAGGGCAAGATCGTGGAGGAAACAAAAAAAGGAAAATATGTAGAGACACATGCAGAGACAGCGATACAGAGATAAGCGAGATAACGAGATTAAAGGAGCAAGAAAGAAATGTTAATAAAAATACAGAGGATAAGAAATGGAGGATAAGAAATCGACAGAATGGTCTTTGGGTGGTCAAATTACAGACTTGTACTATTTTTTTTTCCAACAGGACATTTGATTTGAGGTTAAAAAGAATGTGTGTGTGTGTGTGTTTGTGTGTTTACAGTTTACAGTCGAAGAAACATCTCATCATGAACCATTAGCTCCCCAGAATGCAACATAAGTGCCTGAAATTACCACTACTGGACCCTGTAATACACAAACATCACACACTGACTCTCAGGCAAAGATGGACAAACGCATACTTAAAGGTGGAAAAGTACAAAATGAACACAATGTCCCACAAAGATCCTCAATCTGCCCCGTTCTTCATGTCTACAAGGATATAACCAGACCAAGCTCTTCCAGCCTCACGCTAGTTTATTGGGTCTAATCAGAAGGTCGTGGGTTTCGAGCCCCGGTATCGCCAACCTTACCTTGTACAGCAGCGATATTTTGCGTGAGCAGGACCTTCAGGTTGGAACTGAAGGTCTGCAGCAGGTTCTGGAAGTCCTGGTGCACCGCTGTCTGGTACTGCTCCTCCACCTTCCTCGTGCAGCAGGTGGCGCTGTGACTCAGACACACCTGAAGATCCGATTCTGGCAGAAAGGAAATTGATTCCTTGAGCAAATCGTTAAAATACTTTATGACATTTCCCTCAGAATGTTCTAAAGTTCTAATGTTTTAAGGTTCTAATGTTCTACAGTTCTAACGTTCTACATTCTAAACTTCTAAAGTTCTAATGTTCTAAACTTCTAAGCTAGAATATTCTAAACACCAATGTTCTAAAGTTCTAATTTTCTAAACGTCTAATGTTCTAAAGTACCAGCATTCTACATTCTTAAGTTCTAACGTTCTAATGTTCTAATGTTCTATTGTTCTAAAGTTCTAATTTTCTAAACTTCTAATGTTCTAAAGTACTAACATTCTACATTCTTAAGTTCTAATGTTCTAAAGTTCTAAAGTTCTAGTTCTAAAGTTTTCTAAACTTTTCTAAACTGTTCTAATTCTAAAGTTCTAAAGTTCTAACATTCTACATTCTTAAGTTCTAATGTTCTAAAGTTCTAAAGTTCTAATGTTCTAAAGTTCTAAAGTTCTAATGTTCTAAAGTTCTAAAGTTCTAATGTTCTAAAGTTCTAAAGTTCTAATTCTAAAGTTCATTCTAATGTTCTAAAGTTCTAACATTCTAAAGTTCTAAAGTTCTAAAGTTCTAATTTTCTAGTTCTAAAGTTCTAATTCTAACAGTTCTTAAGTTCTTAAGTTCTAATGTTCTAAAGTTCTAAAGTTCTAATTTTCTAAACTTCTAATGTTCTAAAGTTCTAACATTCTACATTCTTAAGTTCTAAAGTTCTAATGTTCTAAAGTTCTAAAGTTCTACTTTTCTAAACTTTTAATGTTCTAAAGTTCTAACATTCTACATTCTTAAGTTCTAATGTTCTAAAGTTCTAATGTTCTAAAGTTCTAATGTTCTACACTTCTAACATTCTATGTTCTAAAGTTCTAACATTCTACATTCTAAAGTTCTAATGTTCTACAGTTCTAACATTCTACATTCTAAATTTCTAACATTCTACATTCTAAAGTTCTAATGCTCTACATTCTAAAGTTCTAAAGTTCTAATTTCTAAAGTTCTAAAGTTCTAATGTTCTAAAGTTCTAAAGTTCTAATGTTCTAAAGTTCTAAAGTTCTAATGTTCTAATGCTATTCTAATGTTCAGTTCTAAAGTTCTAAAGTTCTAAAGTTCTAATGCTCTACATTCTAAAGTTCTAAAGGTCTAATGTTCTAACATTCTATGTTCTAAGTCCTATGTACAACGTTCTAAGACCCCTTGTGAGTTCCGAAAATCGGTGAATTTCAGACGCAGCCCCTTAACGAATACAACCTAGACATTATGTCACTTTATAAACGTAATAATGTATCGTATTTTAACAAATTCACAAACAAATTTCCTGACGTATCGGTCCGGCTACGGGTTCCTGTGAAAGATATTTCCCCAACTCGCTGTTGTTTGGGTTCCGCACAAACAGTTTTTACTTTACAGCCAACAAAGTCTGCGTAAATCGTGTGAATAAAACTCGAGGTTGTTGAATGTTGAAAAATATCAAGTGTAAAAAAGAAAATCTGTATAAATAAATAACTATATTTATTGGTCACTATATGAAATTTGTATTGTTTATCATTGGAAGAACCTTTTAATGAATGTGAAAAAATCCTGACTCTTTGTTTTTGTTCATTGAAATCAGTAGAACATGTTGTTCCTGCTCTTATCTCTTGGGAATGATATCACTGAGGCTGGAAACAACTTTTCATCCGACAAACGTGTTCACACACTCGATACACACTCGATACAGCACACACTCCAGCGCATGCAGGTCGGCTGCGCAGATGCGAGTTCCAACACGAGTCGCTGCACGCGAGTGTAAAGAAGAAAAAACAACTCCCTCCATCAAACGTTTATCTGCGCGAGATTTCCAGTCGCTGAATCCGAACACGCAGAGGTCATGTTTTTGTAAATCTACACACGTAGAGCGAGTCGACTTTAATCGTTTTCACCATTGTCATCTCCTGCTCGTCACCCAGATCATCCCGGATGATAAGCCTCAGGGGAGAGGTTTTTTCTCTCTCTCTCTCTCTCTCTCTCTCCATCGCTCAACCTCCACCCTAATGTTTCAGATTCAGACGGATTTATTTTCGCAAAGCTGCGACGCGTCACTTTTTCTCCGAACACAAGATTCTACACGCCCCGATACACGGTGGGGAAAAATGCAAACATTATGCCCGGGAAAACCGACCGCATGGATGTTGTGAAATCTCGGATTCATCAGAGGGCATCTTAGAAAATTCACCTTCGTTCCAATTTCATAAATCTACAGTTCTAATATTCTAAAGTTCTTACGTTCTACATTCTAAGTTCAACCATTCTATGTTCTAAAGTTCTAAAGTTCTAATGTTCTAAAGTTCTAATGTTCTAATGTTCTAATGTTCTAGTTCTAATGTTCTAAACTTCTAAAGTTCTAAAGTTCTAAGTTCTAAAGTTCTAATGTTCTAATTCTAAAGTTCTAAAGTTCTAAAGTTCTAATGTTCTAACATTCTATGTTCTAAAGTTCTAAAGTTCTAATGTTCTAAAGTTCTAACATTCTAAAGTTCTAATGTTCTAAAGTTCTAAAGTTCTAATGTTCTAAAGTTCTAACATTCTAATGTTCTAAAGTTCTAGCCTTCTACATTCTAAGTTCTAACATTCTATGTTCTAAAGTTCTAACATTCTAAAGTTCTAACATTCTACATTCTAAAGTTCTAACATTCTACATTCTAAGTTCTAGTTCTAATGTTCTAAAAAAAATGTTCTAAAGTTCAAACATTCTACATTCTAAGTTCTAAAGTTCTAATGTTCTAAAGTTCTAACATTCTAAAGTTCTAAAGTTCTAATGTTCTAAAGTTCTAACATTCTACATTCTAAGTTCTATTCTACATTCTACAGTGTTCTAACATTCTACATTCTAAAGTTCTAATGTTCTAAAGTTCTAGCCTTCTACATTCTAAGTTCTAACATTCTATGTTCTAAAGTTCGAACATTCTACATACTAATGTTCTAAAGTTCCAAAGTTATAGCATTCTACATTCTATGTTCTAAAGTTCTAATGTTCTAATGTTCTAACATTCTAAATACTAAAGTTCTAATGTTCTAAAGTTCTAATGTTCTAAAGTTCTAACGTTGTTACAGTGGTACTACAGTGGTCTCCTGGACAATACGGTGGTTGCGTTCTAAAACCCCCTGTGATTTCCGAAAATCTGTGAATTTAGGACTCACTCCCTTAACGAATACAACCTAAACATTATGTCACTTTATAAATTCACAAATTTCCAAAAAAATTAATTATTAATTTTTTTTGTTTGTTTAATGGTTACTGTTTTTTAACACACCGCACCAACCCGTGTTCCCAAAACACGCCGGAGTGTGTACGTGTTGTGGGACAGAAACAAAACAGTGACAATCAACGGACGTGAAGCTCGGCTTATCTCGTCCTGTGCAGATGGAAGGATAAAGTGGAACAGACAGGAAAACTTCAGAAAGAATTTACTGATCGGATCTCCGTCTCTCTCTCGAGAGCGGACTCGAAGGATACTCGCGACTCCGACACACTTCTAAGTGGGAATGCAGTTAAAAAGAACATAGGGATGAGTGGAGGATGGGTGGATGAAGGACATGAGAGCTGTTTCGGGGGTGGGGTGGGGGGGGGGGGGGGCTGGTGATTGGTTGATTGCTGCAATTCCCATTATGATGTCATAAGATGAAATTTGAATTGTCTGACATAATCAGTGTGTTTTAATGTCAATGTTATAAACTGTTATAATGGCAAATTGTATATAACTGTGTTCTGTGTGTGTAGTGTGTGTGTGTGTGTGTGTGGTGTGTGTGGTGTGTGTGTGTGTGTGTGTTGTGTGTGTGAATTTCAGTTCCGTCCCTTACATTTACCAGGTTTTTGTGTTGTGTATTTGTGTGTGTGTCCCTATGTGTGTGTGTATGGGTCTATGCGTTGTGAAAGTTTCAGTTCCGTCCCTTACATTTACCAGGTTTTGTGTTGTGTGTGTGGTGTGTGTGTGTGTGTGTGTGTGTGTGTGTGTGTGTGTGTGTGTGTGTGTGTGGTGTGTGTGGGTGTGTCTATGTGAGTGCGAATTTCAGTTCTGTTCCTTATATTTACCAGGTTGTGTGTTGTGTTGTTTGTGTGTGTGTATTTCAGTTCTGTCCCTTATATTTACCAGGTTGTGTGTTGTGTTGTGTGTGTTTGTCCAGTGTCCCTGGTCCACAGTTTTCAGTGTGTGTGTGTTGTGTGTGGGTGTGTGTGTGTGTGTGTGTGTGTGAGTTGCTGTCTGCCTTACCTTACATTTTGTTAAGGCGAATGTGTGTGTGTGTGTATGTGTTAC
Source organism: Kryptopterus vitreolus (assembly GCA_030449085.1). Lineage (NCBI taxonomy): Eukaryota > Metazoa > Chordata > Actinopteri > Siluriformes > Siluridae > Kryptopterus > Kryptopterus vitreolus. The sequence goes on along the minus strand of JACRUU010000028.1, from coordinate 22,525,405 downwards.
ATTTTAAGTGTGTGTGTGTGTGTGTAGTGTTGTGTGTGTAATGTTGTCCCTTCCCTTTTCTAGGTTGATTGTTGTTTCTGTTTGTGTAATGTATTCCTTTCAATAATTGTGTTGTGTGTGTGTGTTGTAGAGCCGTCTCTTACCAGTCCCAGGTGTGTTCAGTAGACCAGTTGTGTCGATCTGCTGCAGCTGCAGAAGTTTGTGCACTCTGTCGCAACTCATCGAGTTCTGTTGGGTTTCGTGAGTCACAGCAGCGACACACAAACACACCAAACACACCAAACAACACCAGCAGCAGCGGCAGCACCTCTCCATTTCACCTACGACAATCAGAGAGACTCCAGGTGTGGAGAGAACGTTGATCCACTCGCCTGCTGATCCTTCAAATAGTGCACAGGATGAGAGGAGAACGCCACATTAAAGATAAGTTCAGTGAAGTTCACCATGTTTGATTTGAACCGCGTTTATACCGTCGAAGCCGAAGAGAGAACTTTGTATCGCTTTTGAACTTGAAGTCAAAAAATATTCATGCAATAAATAAATCAATAAATAAATCTACCAACAACAACAAAAGTTTAATTTATTTATTTATGTGCATTTGAGGGGAACGGTGGCTTAGTGGTTAGCACGTTCGCCTCACACCGCCAGGGTCCGGGTTCGATTCCCGTCTCGGCCATGTGTGTGTGGAGTTTGTGCATGTTCTCCCCGTGCCTCAGGGGGTTTTTCTCCGGGTTCTCCGGTTTCCTCCCCCCCTCCCCGGTCCAAAAACATGCACGGTAGGTTGATTGATTGCACCTTGGAAAAATTGTCCCTAGTGTATGAATGTGTGTGTGTGAATGTGTGTGTGGATAGGTTGGCATTCCGTCCAGGGTGTATCCTGCCTTAATGCCCATAGACGCCTGAGATAGGCACAGGCTCCCCGTGACCCGAGAAGATCGGATAAAGCGGAGAAGATGAATGAATGAATGTTCATTTGAACTATTCAAATTAAAATGATGTTTTAATTACAAGTTCTGCAAAAGAAACTATATTGAATAGAAACCAAGAAAAACGTTTCACTAATAAAAATATGAAAATAATCAACTAATGCTTCGAAGACGCCCGTATCCTGAATATTAACCGGCTAAACAATTCTCTAAACAATTTTACGAAACAAAAAGTTTTGTTTACAAACAAAAAGAGGCATTGGATTAAAGTTTGATCGCATTGGAAAGCCATTTTAAAAACCTTAAATAGACATTAAAGCTGCGATCAAGTTTCATAACGGTCCAAAACAAAAAAAACGTTAGTAAGAATAATAGTAAGCAAAAAGAAAGAAATTGCACATTACATGTCAGAAAGTGGCTTTTACACTCGTCTTTAATTCACTTTAAATAAAAACAAATTTCCTCGAGATTGTATTCAATCCCACAAAGTTCCTAAAATGTCACGGAAGCAGTCGGAGGAAAGACAAACGAAAGAGGTTTTAGAAGGTCAGGAAATAAGAACTGTACCTCAGACGATGTGCATTAAATCTCACACGGCGCAGTAACGAGCAACACACACACACACACACACACACACATACACACACACACACACACACTGCCCAACTATTCAACTAGAGCTGTCAAAGCAACACAGGCGGTGCCCTGGTATCATCTCCGCCTCCTCCAGCACCTCCTCCTCACACACTGACATCACACACACACACACACACACACACACTCACATAGTCCACACTGAGGTCCAAATACACACAGGGTAGTGTATCTGAGGGGCACATGAACATGATCCAACGCACACACACACAAACACACACAAACACACACACATACACATACACATACACACACAACACACACACACACACACACACACACACACACATACACATACAAACAACACACACACACACACACCCCTAAGCCCTCCTCTTTCCTAAAGTGAAATCCGTGGCGGATCATAAACAAAAATATAAAGTTGACTCTGTAATCCACAGAGCCGTAATGAGCCGTAATCATCTCAAATCACGTGTAAATAATAAAAAAGGCCACTCGCACTTCCCCGAATAAACAGCGCCGCCTGGTGGATATAAGAGAGAAGCACAAACCGGAGCAGGAAGGCCGTTGCAAAGGGATGAGAGAAAAAATGACGTGAAGATGGAGGGAAAGAGCGAAAGAAAAAGTGTCGAAAAGGGACAGAGAGTAAAGGATGGAGGGATAAAAAGTGAAAAGTAAGAGGGATACGGGGAAGGAAGAAATGGAAGGGTGTTGGAGGAAAAGCTGGAAGGAAGCAGGAAAGAAGAAATGAGGGAATTCAAAAAGGAAAGTACAAGGAATGAATAAATAAAGGAAGGGATAAAACAAGAACAGGATAAAGTGAATATAATCAGAGGAAGAATGAAGGAAGGAGGAACCCGAGATAGGTCAATAATGAGAGGCAGAAAAGGATAGAAGAAAGGATGGAAAAAGAATAATTGAGGACAAAGGTTAAAAGACAAAAAAAAGAAGTAGTTGACAGAGGAAAGAGAAATGTATTTTTTTCTGTCAGAAAGTGACAGGAAGAAAATAAAAGAAAAAGAAGAAAGAATGAGAAACGGCAAAGAAGACAGAGCAAGATTAGAAAAGAAAGAATTAAACAATTTTTGGGGGGGTAAAGAAAAAAGTAAAAATAGAGAAGAAGAAGAAAAATAAGACATGGGAAAGAAACAAAGCAATTGAAAGGAAGAAAGAAGGGAAGAAACAGTAAACTAGAAAGCGGAAAACAAAAACAAGGAAAGACGGGAAAAGAAAAACAAGAACAAACAGAACAAAATGAATGGAATCAGTGGAAGAAAGAAGTGAGGAAGTAAAGAGGTGCAGAGATGGAGGGAAATCAGTAATGAAGGATAGAAAGATATAGAAGGAAGGATGAAAAAGAAAAACAGGACATTTAAAAAGGGAAGAGATAGGGTAAAATAAGCGTAAGGAGGCCTAAAACAAGAAAGAAGGGAACGCAAGAAAAATTAAAGAACAAAGAAGGAAGAGGAATGATACAAAAACGGATCAATAATGAGTTTAAGGAAAGAAAAAAGTAAAAGGAAGAGAGGGGGAAATAATAAAAGGCAGAAAGCCGAAAAAGGAGGGAGGGAGTGGCGACAGAAAGAAAAACAAGACCGACCGTGTAAAAAAGGGAACGGAATTCGGAAAAGAAAGAAAAAAGAAAGAAAAGAAAAGGAAATTAAGTATGAGAAGTGGAAAAGAAACACGAAATGATACTTAACGATTTTTCAATTTCGTTTTTCCAAGATTTTTAACAAACTTTCTGCTTGAGTTTGAACATATTTACATGCAATAATGAAAACAATGCCAAGCTTGTGATGCGTTATAATGTTTAATGCATGGCGTGGAGGTTATAAACCGCCCGATTTACAGATTCATGTTTAATTATAAATAGATTAAAGTAAAATGAAATGAACCCTTTGAACTCTTTATTACATGTTTCATTCGTGTTTGAAAAATCAGACGGTTTTGTGAATAGGTGAGATGCAGATGTTGGTGAAATGCAGATGTTGGTGCGATGCTTTTCCCATTTATCCCAATATTAGGAAATTCTGCCACTCCGAACCACGCGGAGCAAATCATCATCAAGCTGCACGTCATGTTGGACCAGGTTCGAGTCTCACTTCACTCACCTCGTTCACTTCAGAGCTTCCAAATATCTCGCACAATATTGTGATCCTTTATTGAGTTTGGTGAACCACACACACACACTATATATATATATATATATATATATATATATATATATATATATATATATATACTATATATATAGATATATATAGATATATATAAGATATATAGATAGATAGATAGATAGAATAGATATATATAGATAGACAGATATAGAGATATAGATATATCGATAGATATAGATATAGATATAGATAGAGATATATATATATCTAGAGAGAGAGATATATAGATAGATATAGCTATCTCTCGCTCGCCCGCTATAGATCCGCTCGCTCTCGAGAGAGATAGAGAGATATATATAGAGAGATAGAGATCTATAGAGAGAGTAGAGAGATAGATAGACAGACAGAGAGACAGATACAGACAGACAGACAGACAGACAGACAGACAGGCGCATAAATTAGTTCAAGTTCTTTATTTGTCAATGCCGCCATGTGAACAAGACAAACATCACAAGCACAAACACACTTTCCAAACGAGCAAAAAGAAAACGATCTACGAGTCTGTCGCAACATCTAAGTTATTATATATAATTATATTATATGACATATGGGGGGAAATATGTGCCATATGGTGCCCCCCCCCCCCAAAAAAAAATCTATCTACACAGACATTAACCAATTATATAATTTGTGTGTGTGTAATATATATATATATATATATTATATATATTTTTTTATTTATCCACATACGACACTTTTTTCACGAGGATAAACAATCAGTGCAATATAGAAAGGTTACTGTATGTAACAGTATGTATATACACACATGAAATCAGGATATATCTTGGATAAATTAAGATATACATTTTTTGTTGCCAATATACATGAACATGAACATATTTGTAAGATGTATGTTAGCTCAACAAGATAAAAAAGATTGTATAACCGGAATAATAGTTTTGAAGTAAAGTTTCGCAGCAATGTTGGTTTTTTCATCACTTTATAAAAGTCTTAAACTCATTTGGCTCAAGTTTCTCGTAAACACAAATAAAGGATTCTCAATAACAGCGCCACCTACAGCACAAAATATATAATGGCGGGAAGAAATAAGAAAGAAGGGAGTTGCAAAAAGTAAAGTTAGAAAGAAGCTCAGAGAACAAAGTAGAAATAAAAAGAAAAAAAAAACGACCAGAAAAGAAATAGAAAATTAATAGGTGGGAAATGAGAGGATAAAACAAAATTAAGGAATGTATAATAGCCGACATTCAGCACTTCAACAAATCATTTACGATCATCATTCAAGACAGACACTTATAGGATGGTTTTGCATGCCTCCTTTCTAGCAGCATATACTGAATCGGCTAGAAAACATTTTCCATCCTCATGAATAATTTGTCCATGTTGTTTACAGGTGTGCATTTAGAAAACAGACCGATAGAATGCATGTAAACTGACTTAAGACAAACTCCTTCCTGAAAAGGAAACCTATTTAACTACTAGAGGGGGGGGGTGTATCCAGGGGGGTTTAACAAAACAAAAAAAAAAAGACAAAGCCATCATTGAAACTTTATTTATTCCTTCATTTTTCCTGTTACATTTAAACACTTTACACACCGGAATATCGTTACACAAACAGCTGTAATCTCCACACTCCTGTACAGGCCGGGACAAGTGCAATACGTCTGTACGCACACACACACAGCATTGTCACCGATCCCGACCTGCACAGCAAGGGGACGAGACGAGGTGAGGCGAGACGAGGGTCCGGCGCAGACGCTGCTGCGCTCAGTTTTGCATGGATTTGCACAGCGAACATCGAGTCAAGCAGAATGCAAACCAGCAAAACTGAGCGAAGGGACAGCGACAGTTATGACGAGGAGGAGGGAGGAAAAAAAAAACGCAAGACAGAACATCACAAAACATCGATACAGTATACAGAGATCCAGGGCATGTACACTATACAACCACATGGGGGGTGCATACATTATGCATCTCAACAACAGGTTAAAGAAGGAAAGGGGGGGATAAAAATGTGTGAATGAAGAGGGAGGAATATTTTTAAAAACGCATGCGAAAAAAGATTTAAAAATAACGAGCAGAGCAAAGAAAGGGAAAAAAAAAAGCATTAAAAGAAATGAACGACAGAAAACAACAAAAAAGGATAGGGAAAATGGTTAATTATAGATAGATAGATAGAGATAGATAGATAGATAGAAAGAAATCCTGGTAAGAAAGTTGAAGATCAAGAGAATGCAAAAAAAGGGAACGAGACCAAACAGGAAGTGAAGGGAGGGGGAAAAAAACCATTAAAGCGAATAATGAAGGTAAAGAAGAAAGGGATTGGTTTAAACGAGCGTTAAAGGCTAGGAGGTGACGCGCTTGAAGCCGGGAGTACTTGAAGTGCTCACACTGCAGTAGATCGCTCGCACACTACCTGCACTATAAGCACTTTAGCACTGCTCCAGCTCGGACCAGGGGCACCGGGACGGAGGAAGAGGAGGAGGAGGATGATGAAGAAGCAGGCCGCCGTCAGTTTTGCATAGATTTGCACAACTCGTGTTTTCTTGTGGTGCAACTATGCAAAACTAGCCGAGATCTGCACCGGGGGTGGGGGGGACGGCGAGGTTACGGAGGCAGCGTGCATGGGGGGACGCGACGCAAGCCACGGACTCCTCGTGCCAGAAGGAGCACTTAGGGCAGTAGGTGCTAGTCTACTTCACTATCTGCACTAGATGCACCTTAGCACAAGGCCGTGCGAGGACACCCGGACCGGGTTCGCCACCGTCGTCGTCACACGTTGTCACCACGGCCGGCGCATTGCTAGAAGTGCCTCCACTGCAGTAGATATTTCTTAGGACTACCTGCACTGTAAGCACTTTGGCAATACACAGACACTCTCACACGCGCTGGTCGGATCGCTTCATACTCAGGGAAAGCCAATGACCCTTCCGTGAACAGATTCCCAGGAATTCCTAAAAAAAAAGGGGGAAAGAAGGAAAAACTATTAAAGATATGAATTAATTGCTTTCAAAAAAAGTTATCACATCCATAAGCATGAATCTCATTTTGTGCACATGGTCAAACTAATATAGTTAAATATTATTTACTACAATGAAAACTGTGTGTGTGTGTGTGTCAGTAATCGGCGCGCTAGAAACGCGCGGCGCGTTGGAGCTCCCCGCGCATGCGGCCCCTCTCACACATTCGCACGCATGCGCAAGCAACCCTCCCCCCCTCCATCTCTCTCTCCTTCATCCCTCCCTCCATCCATAACGATGTACGGCAACATGGCGGCGGCCTCCCTCGTTAGCTAGAGTCCACGTTTCGAAAGGCGTGCACTCAAACGACAAATACGCGCGCCATGTAAATAACCGTATTGTTAAAAAACAAACAATAAAAAAGACGCAAAAACAAAAAAATAAACAAATAAACGCGCATGCGCAAACAGAGTCGATTTGCGCTGTGGTTAGCAGGCTAACGCTAACTAGCAAGCAAAGCACACGTTTCTCCGAAGTGAATCATGAATATTTTAATAACAAAATAGTAGATAATAATAAACAAACATATTTTGGGGAAAAAATAAATAAATTGAAAGTCCATAAAGGATTGCACTGTTAGTAATAGTCACGTGGGATCGTTATAAAGATAACTAATATGGCTAGCGCGCTAGCTACGCTAATGGAGCACAGTTAACGACCAAACAAGGCTCACAGCAAACATGTTTATTCGGTATTTTTTGGGTGGATAGTAAATATATTGTTTATTATTTAATACTTGTATATATTTTTTTAAATCCAGCGCGCCTCAGCGGCGTTGCCTAGCACTGGTTGCCATGCTGCGGTAGGGAGCGCGAGATAGAGAAAGGGGGGTGCGCGTGCGGCCTACGGAAGCTAAGAAAGCCCCGCACGCGCTCGTGCTCCGTGTTCGCGGCGCGCGCTCGCTTTGTTTCCGTTCCCGATTAAAAATAGGCACAAATAAAACACGTGGTGCGCGGTGGGGGTAAATAAAAATAACAATCAATAAACAAGTAAATAAAAACAACTCGCTCTAGTCGTTTATTCCAGCGCACGTGCATGCAGTTGTTCATTTCTTGGTGGAGGAAAAGAAAGAGTTTGAATGCACGGTGCTGTTTCTTTTTTCTCTCCTTTCTTTTTTTTTTTTTTCAAATCTCCCCCCTTGTTCACGCTCTCGCGCAGGGCGAAACCATGCGCCACTCTTACTACACTGTTTTCATCGCGCTTCATACACAAACACACTCGGCCCAGCGCGCGTGGGAACGCATTATATAATTATTTATAATAGCAATAAAAATAAAAGGATGCATGGAGGAGGAGAAGAAGAAGGGAGCACGCACGCGACAACAGGTTTCCCCCGTGAATAAGGCAGGAGCACGCACTGTGGGGGGAAAATAAATAAATAAATACTAAAATCCACCATGCTCACCGCTCCACACGCACAACACACACTTACCCACGTTTCGCGTCGCCGTTCGGGCCCCTAAAACGTGCTCAAGAGCACCGCAAACTTTCACGCGTACACACACACACACTGCTACCGCCGCATGAAGCGAGGAACAACGCACCGTGGGAGCCGCACCGGAAACATTCACCCTGAATCCCCGTTTGTGGGTCGTAGTAAAAAAAAAAAAAAAAAAAAAAAGAGAAAGAAATGAGAAAGTGGCGCGAAGGAGGGGAAAAAAAAAAAAAGCTGCGTGAACCATGTGCTGAATGAAGGGCGGATCCCGACACTGATTCCCGGCCCCTCCCCCTCCCGTCAGCTCATTAGCATAAACACAACTTCCGGTCGGAAAAACCGTAACGCAACGTCCTACCCCCCCCCCCCCTATATATATATATATATATATCTATATATATATATATATATATATATATATATATATATATATATATATATATATATATATATATATATCGTATATATACGTATGTGTGTGCATGTGCACGTTATCCTATCTGTGGTTTATTCCCTGTGCACTTCCGGTGTTTTTGTTTGTGTTTTTGCATCTAAATCAAAAATCTGCATCTCTTTAATGCCATAACAAACCCAGTAACACAAACGCATCCCTTTATATCCGAAAACACACAAATATCATGGCATCAATAAACCTTTGTCTTTACTCAGGAGCGTCAATATAGGATAGTCATGTATTATGGTCATGTGACCTATTCATGTGAATATATATTCATTCATTCATATGTCTGCTATATCCGATCTTCTCTCGGGTCACGGTGGAGTCTGTGTCTATCTCAGGCGTCTATGGGCATTAAGGCAGGATACACCCTGGATGGAATGCCAACCCATCGCAGGACACACACACACACACACACACACACCACACACACACACACACACACACATTCACTTACATTTATACACTAGGGACAATTTTCCAAGGTGCCAATCAACCTACCGTGCATGTTTTTGGACCGGGGGAGGAAACCGGAGAACCCGGAGAAAAAAAAACCCCGGCCATGAGACACGGG
>JACRUU010000028.1:22433740-22511240 GCA_030449085.1 Kryptopterus vitreolus | reverse complement strand
ATTATTATTATTTATTATTATTCTTATTAGTAGTAGTAGTAGTAGTAGTTACTATTATTATTATTATTATTATTATTATTATTATTATTATTATTATTATTATTATTATTATTATTATTATGAGCTATCACTTATCCATTTTGCAAATGATAGATTTTTGTTAAAAACACAAACACTATGCTAATGTTTATTGATTGAGTTGAGTACAAAAGTTTGTGCACCCTTTGAGTGACAGGACAAACAAGAATTAGGAATAGAATGCTAATGTGAACAGGTTAGACTTGATTTGAAGACAGACAGAAAGTCAATGTTTGGAATGTCGGGAGGTTCATTTACTGGACCTCAAGCAATTTTAGTCCAAGACCCCTGAAACATAAACAAGCCTCTTTGCTGCCACCGTGTGGTAATACCATGTATTTACATCTGAATTCATTTATTCATTAATTCATTCATCTTCTACCGCTTTATCCGATCTTCCCTCGGGTCACGGGGAGTCTGTGTCTATCTCAGGCGTCTATGGGCATTAAGGCAGGATACACCCTGGATGGAATGCCAACCCACCCGCAGGGCACACACACACACACACACACACACACACACACACACACACACACACACACACACACACACAACCACACACACACACACACACACAATTCACACACAACACACACCATTCACACACATTCATACACTAAGGACAATTTTCCAAGGTGCCCAATCAACCTACCGTGCATGTTTTTTGGACCGGGGAGGAAACCGGAGAACCCGGAGAAAAAAACCCCTGAGGCACAGGGAGAACATGCAAACTCCACACACACACATGATGACCGAGACGGGAATCGAACCCGGATCCTGGCGGTGTGAGGCGAACGTGATAACCACTACAACCACCGTCGTGCCCCACATCTGCTGAATTAATATATATGATATAATATTATATATATATATATATATATATATATATATATATATATATATATATATATATATATATATATATATATATATATATATATATATATATATATATATATATATATAACAACCTACCGTGCATGTTTTTGGACCCGGGGGAAAAACCGGAGAACCCAGAGAAAAACTCCCTGAGGCACGGTGGAGAACATGCAAACTCCACACACACATGGCCGAGACGGGAATCGAACCCGGACCCTGGAGGTGTGAGGCGAACGTGCTAACCAGTAAACCATTGTGCCCCTATTATATATATATATATATATATATATTATATATATATATATATATATATATATATATGTGTACCATGTTGCTGGTAGTTTTATCAATATTTATTAAAATACTATAATTTCTTTCAGTGAAATGGTACAACTTAAAAACTCCTCAACCATCACAACAATCAATCTCACATTCATTGATGCATTTACGATGCCTAAAAGTGCTCTCTGATGTCTTTTATATTCTAAGGAACATTCTTGCAAACACGAAGCAGGGTCGTATCTCGGGCGTAAATTAAATTATTAAGACAGAATGTGAGGAAAGTCGGATAGAATAAATAGTAACTGAGAGAAGACAAGAAAGCGAAGATGGCGTACAAGGAATAACAATACAGTGTTACAATACAATACAGCAAGGTCTCCTCAGGGTTCCTCCACACGTTGTGTACTGGCGTTCCCCATCCGGACCACATCACAAGCAATTGCTTCGTGCACCTGCAAGGGTTTGGGGGGGGGGTGATCTCCACCAAGTGATCTCCACCAAGATCTCTCTAGGCATCAATAGTGAACACATGAGACAATATATCTTTCACATCACACACTGACATGTTCATTGTGGCACAAAACCAATGTGTGTGTGTCTGTGTGTATATGTGTGTGTGTGTGTGTGTGTGTTCATAATGAATACTTGCTTATATAAATTCACAACATTGATTAATGAGGTTTTGAGTGATGTCACACTTTGTTGAATCCGATCGAGATCGTCATTGATCAGCTAAATGTCAGCTGTCACACACACACACACACACACACACACACACACACACACACACACACACACACACACACACACACACACACATTTATAATATACATTACAGCACAGTGAAACTCTTTTCTTCGCATATCCCAGCTTGATGTTGGTAGCTAGGGGTCAGAGCGCAGGATCAGCCATGATACGGCGCCCCCTGGAGCACAGAGGGTTAAGGGTCTTGATCAAGGACCCAAGGGCGGCAGCTTGGCCATACCGGGGGCTCGAACCCGGATCTTCCGATCAGCAGCCAACTGACCTACACTGAGCTACAATTTAACATTTTATATATATATATATATATATATATCTATATTTGTTTGTTTGTTTGTTTATTTATTTATTACACATCTGTGCTATGATGGATCAGCAACACCATCGATCTCAAAATCACGGGAAAAAAACACCCAGATTTCAGGATTCGCCTGCAAACCCAGCTAGAATTACCTATCGATCAGAAATAATTATATCTCAACTCTGATAAAAACAGATTGGAAACGTACTCGGGCAAGGTGACTGAAGGAGAATGACAAAAACACGCCACTAGAGGGCAGTAAGTGTACGTTGCGGTTTGCTTGTCTCTCACTTTCCACTCTCGATCTTTGTTTCTCAGTTTCCAAGTCAGTGAGGGGGCGGAGCTTCAGTTGATCGTCACAAATGTCATGTTATCGCTGGTCTTTTATTTGTTTATTGGAATTATTAAGCATGCTGAACAATCCTGCAATGTCTCAATGTTTTAGCATTGTCGACTGTTTCGTGATAAATACGCACCGGGAGAAAAAAAACCTAAAGTCGTCCTTATCTAGAGGAGACTTTTAAATCTGACTCGCAGGTTTAAGCGAAACTGTGATTTCTACGGAATAAAGGCGTCACAATTTATGGCTCTCAGGGATTATACAGATTTGGGATTAACAACACTGGGCATGATCCCAGTTAAAGAGTTAAGGAGACGTCTGGACCGGAAGATCATGGGTTCAAACCCCACCACCACCAAGCTGCCACTAGTGGGCCCTTGAGCAAGGCCATTAACCCTTAATTGCTCACAAGTAAGTCGCTCTGGATAAGAAAGTCTGCCAAATGCTGTAAATCAGGGGTGTCCAAACTTTTTGTAAAGAGGGCCAGATTTGGTGAGGTGAAACTATGTTGGTGAACATTAAAATTAAAGGCAAATTAACAAATTAATGATTTTTTTATTGCAAATAGCAGACTTTTCATTTCTGCACTCATAAAACAAATGAATCTTAAACAAGTTTGAACTAAAATGACTTTGTCTTTCATATTTTAAGGCCGTATAAACTTAAGAAAACGTTCAGGAAGATTAAACATATTTAGGTTAGTTTGAAACGTTATAGGAGGGCACGGTGGCTCCAAATTAGCACGTTCCCCTCACACCGCCACGGTCCGGGTTCGATTCCCATCTCAGCCATGTGTGTGTGGAGTTTGCATGTTCTCCCCGTGCCTCAGGGGGTTTTTCTCCGGGTTCTCCGGTTTCCTCCCCCGGTCCAAAAACATGCACGGTAGGTTGATTGGCACCTTCGAAAATTGTCCCTAGTGTATGAATGTGTGTGTGTGTGTGTGTGTGTGTCCTGTGATGGGTTGGCATTCCATCCAGGGTGTGTCCTGCCTTAATGCCCATAGACGCCTGAGATAGACACAGACTCCCCGTGACCCGAGGGAAGATCGGATAATGCGGTAGAAGATGAATGAAACGTTATATATTATTCACTATTAAATGGTAAACTGTAAACCTCTAAATACAAATCCTGCGAACAGGAAAACAACACTAACATTGATCTTATTCTGAAGTACAAAAAATTTGCCTTAATTGATGAATAAAGTGGAATTTTATAGCTTTGCCTCCTTCTTCTCTGACCTTTACGCGAGAGTGCGGATACAGGTCTTCTGGTGAAATTTAAAATAGCTTTTTTTTTTTTGTATTCTTGTATTTTATACTGTTGGACAACAATTTGAACACGGGCTGCATTTGGCACCCCGGGCCAGACTTTGGACATGCCTGCTGTAAATAAATAAAGTTTAAAAGTTAGAATAAATTTTAGTGATCCTTAATCTGCCATAACAAATGTATATATAGCATTTAGTGGACGCCCTTATCCAGACCTAAAGCACTACGTCTCCATCTAAGAATAAATACATTCCGGTATGATTGATTACAAAGTTGAGGTATAAAATAAACATAAACACAGTTGAGGGATGTTTATTTATGGTTTTCTGGACAGTGAGGAGGAAGAAGTGTTATTATGGGATGTTGTTGGAAGAAAGTTGTTGTTGTTGGGACGTCCAGGGGAAGTTCATTCCACCACCTCGGTGCCAGAACAGAGATGAAGAGCCTTGAGCTGATCTTTAGCTCTTCCCCTGAGAGAAGGTGGAAGCAGGCGAGCGGTGCGTGAAGCTCTCAGGCAGCGATGGTGGCCTACGGGAGGTGATGAGGAGATTTCTGAGGTATGAAGATCCATGTTTGGTGTTTATAGGAGAGCGTCAGTGTTTTGAAGCTACAGGAAGTCAGTGGAGCGAGAGCAGCAGTGTCGGGGGTGTGAGATGATTTAGGCAGGTTGAATCATTAGCAGTGGATCGATTAGTGTTCTGAGGTAGAAGCTTCCAGAAGAGAGTTACAGTAGTCCAGTGTCGAGCGACTGAACCAGGACCTGAGAAGCCTGTATGGATAAAAACGGTCGGGTCTTGAGATCAAAGACGGCGCAGTTCCCAAACCAGGCTGTGATGCAGCTGCTCCGGATGCTCTCGATCGTCCCTCTGTAGAAGGTTGTGTGGTGGAAGCCACATTTGGACTTACAGGACACTTCATTAGGGTGCAGGACATTTTAAACCCTGGATTTATGACATAGGGCAGGGGTGGCCAACTAGTAGGAGGCTAAGAGCCACATCATACACACGGGTACACCTGAACATCATATCATTCCCATTGACGCATGTTATATGAAAGCTCCTAAAGAGCCGCATGAAACTAGTTAAAGAGCCGCATGAGGCTCGGGAGCCACGGGTTGGCCAGGCCAGACATAGGGTCTTGGAAAAATCGGCAGCTGGATTTTTAGGATTCTGGAATAAATGATTTATGCACTCTGGCTGCTTATAGGACGTATAGAGTCTGAATTATTAAGGGCACTATAAATCTGGAAAGACAGAAGACTCCAGGAACATCAAGTCCTGAAAACTCGAACATACGGAGATCAGGGACAGTGTGATTTAGGAAAACCGGGACTGGGAAACCCGAGGCACTGTTATCACAGCATCCTGAACACACGAGAGTGGAATTGGTGCTACAAGTACCCGTGGGTAATGGAGTACCGTATTAAAACACACAGCATTACCTCACTTCTTCTTCTTCTTCTTCTTGAGGAAGCGATTAAAAAAAAAAAAACATCCCCAAAGACAAGTGTGTTATTGAATACACCACACTAATACTCTTTTTTTTATCTTTCAACCTATCCCACAGGCAGCATTATAGTAAATAATTCAGTGTGGCTTTGAGGGTGTGTGTGTATGTGTGTGTGTGTGAATGTATTACGTTTACTTATTTATTTATTTTGGGATATGTTCTCGCCGGGACTCTGAGCTGAATCTCTACTAAGTTGGCGTCTCCGACAATTGTGTTAATATTTCAGTTTGTATTCATTTGTTAAAACCCAAATATCCGCAGGCGTGGGAGATTGAGATAAAGAAAGTGTTGTGGAACACAAAGAGCATGCGGATATTGTCGGGAAGAGAAAGGCTACGTTAATAATTAACACTAAAAGAAAAAAAGAAAAGAAAAGAAAAACTCAGACAAATTTATCAAAATGGTAATAAAAAGAGACAAAACTTCAGCCAGTGAAGCTAATCTACATATACTATTATAATGTGGGAGATCAGCTCAAAATAAATAACAATATATATATATATATATATATATATATATATATATATATAGGGCACGGTGGCTTAGTGGTTAGCACGTTCGCCTCACACCTGCCAGGATCCGGGTTCGATTCCCGTCTCGGGAATGTGTGTGTGGAGTTTGCATGTTCTCCCCGTGCCTCAGGGGGTTTTTTCTCCGGGTTCTCCGGTTTCCTCCCGGTCCAAAAACATGCACGGTAGGTTGATTGGCACCTTGGAAAATTGTCCCTAGTGTATTTGAATGTGTGTGTGTGTGTGTGTGTGTGTGTGTGTGTGTGTGCCCTGCGATGGGTTGGCATTCTATCCAGGGTGTATCCTGCCTTAATGCCCATAGACGCCTGAGATAGGCACAGGCTCCCCGTGACCCGAGGGAAGATCGGATAAAGCGGTAGAAGATGAATGAATGAATATATATATATATATTCATATTCATTCATTCATCTTCTGCCACTTTATCCGATCTTCCCTCGGGTCACGGGGAGTCTGTGTCTATCTCAGGCGTCTATGGGCATTAAGGCAGGATACACCCTGGATGGAATGCCAACCCATCACACACACACACACACACACACACACACACACACATTCATACATTAGGGACAATTTTCCAAGGTGCCAATCAACCTACCATGCATGTTTTTGGACCGGGGAGGAAACTGGAGAACCCGGAGAAAAACCCCCTGAGACACGGGGAGAACATGCAAACTCCACACACACATGGTAGAGATGGGAATCGAACCCCCGACCCTGGAGGTGTGAGGCGAATGTGCTAATATGGAAATTTCCAGAAAACCGGCGGTTATTGCAACAAGTGAATTAAACGTTAAAACTTAGCGATAACAAAAGCACATACGAAATCTTACGGTCCAGAATCCAGAAACTTTCCTCTACATCGTGCACTTACTAAAACTCTTCATTATTAATTCGTTGCTGTTTCCCGATCTGCGACGTCTCTGCGGAATTTCGTTTACGATTATACAAAAGACGAACAACAGCACAATCCAGTCCTTACGCTGCCGGTTGTTCGGTGTCGAACCTGTGCAGCGTGGCCCTTTTTATTTTACAGCCTTTTCCCTCGAGCGGACCGTAAACATAACATCTGGTCTATAACGACATACTCAGATGCAAATGACTTGTGAAAAATGTGTAGGACTTGACTGGAGTGTTGCTGATTGAGTTGTTTGATATAAATTAAGTAATTTTGTAAATAAAGCTACAAGACAAAGGGGAAATAAAGTCAGGCTAAGATGCTGGCATTTATTCAACGAACTAAGTAACATACATAACTTTGGAACGTTAAATTCATTCATCTTCTTCAGCTTTATCCGATCTTCCCTCGGGTCACGGGGAGTCTGTGCCTATCTCAGGCGTCTATGGGCATTAAGGCAGGATACACCGTGGATGGAATGCCAACCCATCGCAGGGCACACACACACACATTCACACACATTCATACACTAGGGACAATTTTCCAAGGTGCCAATCAACCTACCATGCATGTTTTTGGACCGGAAGGAAACCGGAGAACCCGGAGAAAAACCCCCCTGAGGCACGGGGAGAACATGCAAACTCCACACACACACATGGCCGAGACGGGAATCGAACCCTGGCGGTGTGAGGCGAATGTGCTAACCACTAATCCACCGTGCCCCCTGGAAAGTTAAATTAATGCAAATTTAATTCATAGTCTAAGCTTCCTAGCTATATATATATATATATATATATATATATATATATATATATATATTATATATATTTATTTGCGATTAATTGATTGTCATGATTCAATAAATCACGATTGTCATTAAGTCATTTGTATCTCTGTATTTATTTTTTATTATTATTTAATTATCTTCCTGTTTCGGCATCTCCCATTAGGGGGCGCCACAGTGGGATCATCCTTCAGCACACTACCCTGTTCCTCTACACCTGCCTCTTTCAGCGCAAGCACCTGCATGTCTTCCTTCACCCACATCCACAATCCTCTTCCTTTCCGTCCATCCTCAGCATTCTTCTCCCCACATGTCCCTCCTCTCTACACATCCAAACATCTGCATCTCTCCTCCATCACCTCGTCTCCAAAACGTCCTACATGTCCCTCTAATAAATTCCTTCCGGTGGTTTAGTGGTTAGCAGGTTTTTTTTTTTTTAGGTTTTTTTTGTAATTTACTAAAATCAAGCAAAAAAAAAAATCTCCCAATGGGGTAAAAAAAATAACTTGGTAAGATTGTTCAAAATTAGCATTAATATCAATTCTACTAGATCCTAAAACCAGAAAAAGAAACAAGCTAATTATTTAATACCTTTTTTAACCACTAGGGGAAGCGTTGTGGTGGGATTTGAACCTATAATGAGCTTTCACCTCCTTTTTAGGTTCACGAGGCTTTCTTTAAGATTCCTGATTTTTTTCAGGGTAGTATTTAGTCGTAAAAATAGCACAACATTTATTCTTCACTTTAAATGTCACTTGTTTTTAGTGAAATGTTGCTCAAAATGAGCTAAAAATGTACTTTTCTTCTGAACAAGAACAATTTTCAGTCTAATGTGATTTTTACGACCTGTTACGGCAAAAAAAAAACAAGAGATTTTCTTAGAAATAAGCTTTTATTTCCTTTTCTCGGATTTCAGTGTGTTTTTGGTGTTATGAGAGACTGGCTAGCTTTAAGTTGATTAGCTAGCTTAGTTTAGAATGCACGTAATTTCTCCAGTAAATTCTGTCGCTGTTTTAGTAACCAAATCCCACCCGATCTTTTCTTTTCTTTTCCTTTCACTGCATTGTCATAAAATCTCGATTAAAAAAATCTTCATGAAATCGAATGAGTGTTGAAATCCGGCACACGGTTAGCCACAACCGGCGGCTATAAAAAGGCTCAAAGTTGCACATTTGACAGCTTAAAGTGATTAGCGTCTTTCCCTCACGTTTCCAGGGGAAGCGTATCTGATCGGCTCAGCTTCTGGTTCTCCGTGCCAGAAAGCTGAGAACGTCACGGCTGAGAATTTAACCCCCCCAAACCCACCCCCCCACCCCCGCCCCACCCCCCCCCCCCCCCACACACACACACACCCTACGTGGATTGAAACGCAGCCCTGGAAAGTGGATTTTGGTGGATTCCTGTCTTTTTCTATCCGTACCAGTCAGTGACACTGAGAAGGGCCACTGAGGAGAGGAAAAGGAGAAGAGAATGCGAGGAAGTGTGTGTGTGTGTGTGTGGTGTGGTGTGTGTGTGTGTGTGTGTGTGTGGGGTTGAGACGACACCTGCTGAGACGAGCCCACCGCCGTCGTCTGTTCATCCTGAGACGTGTCAGGGGGTCTGAAGAGAACATGAATGTGCCGTGGCTTTAACTCACGGAGTAAAAGAGAGAAAGAAAGTGAAGGATGGGGAGGAAAAAAAAAACGCTATTAAAAAAAAAAAGCAGTGCGGAAACTTGGAGAACGTTTACTTTGCAACGTGTGTTGTTGAATGTTTTCTAGATCTACATCCAACAGTGAGTTTCAAATTCATTCATTCATTAATTCATCTTCTACCACTTTATCCGATCTTCCCTCGGGTCATGGGGAGTCTGTGCCTATCTCAGGCGTCTATGGGTATTAAGGCAGGATACACCCTGGATGGAATGCCAACCCATCACAGGGCACACAACACACACACACACACATTCATAAATCATATTCATGCACTAGGGACAATTTTCCAAGGTGCCAATTAACCTACCGTACATGTTTTTGGACCTTGAGGAAACCGGAGAACCCGGAGAAAAACCCCCTGAGGCACGGGGAGAACATGCACAAACTCCACACACACAGATCCGAGATGGGAATCGAACCCGGACCCTGGAGGTGTGAGGCGAACATGCTAACCACTAAACCACCGTGCTCCGAGTTTCAAAGTCATAATGCCAATGTTTACCAAAATAATCCACTATGCTGAGGCAAAATCTCACCAGGAATGCTGTTTATTGTGTCACTACAGTGTTTGTTTGCAGTGTCGTATACTGAAGTATAAATCCGCTATTCCAGATCAGGAATATCCAGGGGTCGGAGAGATACGGCTTTGCAATATATCCACTGGCTGAGTTATTATTCATTCATTCATTCATCTTCTACCGCTTTATCCGATCTTTCCTCGGGTCACGGGGAGTCTGTGTCTATCTCAGGCGTCTATGGGGATTAAGGCAGGATACACCCTGGATGGAATGCCAACCCGTCACAGGGCACAGCAACCCATCGCAGGGCACACACACACACACTCACATTCACACACACATTCATACACTAGGGACAATTTTCCAAGGTGCCAATCAACCTACCGTGCATGTTTCTGAACCGGGGAGGAAACCGGAGAACCCGGAGAGAAAAACCCCCTGAGGATACGGGGGACGGGAGAGAACATGCACAAACTCCACACACACATGGCCGAGACGGGAATCGAACCCGGACCCTGGAGGTGTGAGACGAACATGTTAACTAAACCACAGAGTTATTAGAATTATACAATTTATAAATGATTGATGTATTGTCCACATTAATGATTACAAAGCTGTTTAGATACACTAGTCACGTTTCTCATGATGATTTATGCCTTTTTTGTTTTGTTGTTTTTCTACTTGTCCTCTGGTGCAGCTCGGAGAATGTGGTGTTGTGAAGGTGAGATTATGAACCATGAGAGCCAAGTGTTTTTTTTTTTTTTTTTTTTCCTTTCTTTTTTGGACAAATGTTGATTCGAGACAGGACCTCATTTTGGAGAGTACTGTCTGGACATTGTTTGTGTGTGTGTGTGTGTGGTGTGTGTGTGTGTGTGTGTGTGTGTGTGTGTGTGTGTGTGTGAATTCTTTCTCATTTTTTTTTTGCAAGGTCCAGAGAATGCAGGGAACAATACTGATGCAATAGCAAACATTTGCAGAGTTTATGTAATACAATACAAAAACAACACAAACCCGAACTAAATATATGTGTCAGCATAAATAATATTTTCTCACAAGTAAATGTACAAAAAATGTAAAATAGTAAATAAAATTTTTTTTACTATTTGAGCTGAAATCTGATTTTTTTTGCTTATTTGACCCATTTATAGATTATGTATATAATATATATATATATATATATATATATATATATATATATATATATATATATATATATATATATATATATAAATCAGATTTTGAGTTGGTGTCACCAGCGCCCTCTAGCAGGTGTATGACGTCACCTGTATTCAGAGCCGTTGATTGGATAGTCTAGATTAGGGTCCAATTTAGCGTTATTTTTGTCGCCCCCTAATGGCTGAAGGAGAAGAAAAAACAGATTAAGTGTCAGATTAACTTTCAAGGCCATTTTCAAGTCGGACTTTTCAAGAAAAGCCGGACATTGTTAAGAAAGTTTGGACAACTCCGAAGCTCCGCCTGTCACGACCAGGAAGAGAATTTCTCCGCCTCTCGTTTTTCTTGCTCTCAACTGGTTTTGAGGAAAGAGAGGAGGATGGATTTTGTTTACAAACAATCCGATTTTTTTGGTGAGTAAAATGCTGCTGTTTTCCTAAATAAATATTGCAAGTTTATTATTGATGTTTCTTATGTGGGTCACGGCTGGAGCTGCAGTAGTTTGCCCCCTGGTTTGTTTATTCAGTACAGGCATTTATTGTGTCTACAGCAATGGTAATGGCCCTTTATACTGAATTTCTGCATGATTAAGATGCTTTTTATAACCATCAATTCAGACGGAGCACTACTGAAATAGGTCTAGCCTAGGTGTGGAATGCAAGGTTCGCTACTGGTTTATATATAGGTATATATATATATATATATATATATATATATATATATATATATATATATATATGATTTTTTATTTATTTATTTATATACATTCATTCATCCATTCATTCATCTTCTACCACTTTATCCGATCTTCCCTCGGGTCACGGGGAGTCTGTGCCTATCTCAGGCGTCTATGGGTATTTAAGGCAGGATACACCCTGGATGGAATGCCAACCCATCACAGGACACACACACACACACCACACACACATTCATACACTAGGGACAATTCTTTCCAAGGTGCCAATCAACCTACCGTGCATGTTTCTTGGACCGGGGGAGGAAACCGGAGAAAGAACCCGGAGGCACAGGGAGAACATACACATGGCCTCTTTTTATATATATATATATATATATATATATATATATATATATATATATATATATAGATAGATAGATAGATAGATAGATAGATAGATACGCTGACTTTGGAATGTTAATTAGCAATTAACTAACAAAAAGAATCCGGAAATATTAGGTTTAATTACATTTAGCATTTACCGCTAACAAAAATGTCCATTGTTTCCCAATAAGAAACCACTAAAACAACACACACTCGACCCCCAGAATGATTTTTTTGGGGAGGATTTCCTGACAGAAATGAGTACCACTGGATATCAAATGCCTCCTTTTTTGTGTCAACTTTAAAATTCTGCCACTTTTATTGTTGGATCATTTTTGCCCGGAGCTACAACTGTGAGAAGCCTTGATCTTTTTCTACGCAGCTTTCTGTCTGGGGCTGATAAAAAAAAAATAAAAAAAATGTTAAAAACGGGTCTTTTGACGCGAGGTAAAGTTATAATGACAGATAAATTTCAAAGACGGTCAGTTTCGATATATATTTTGGGTAGAAATCAGAAGTAGGCTTAAGCGCAATATCGGGTTATTTGAATCGGTGGAAACAATCTGAGCAACGGTGATGCAACAGTTTTCCAGTGATACACGAAACTAGCCGTTTTACCGCGTCTGTGAGCGACGGTACGGATTTATGCCGAGGAAAGAGTACAATATATGATGCAATACTGGCTTTGAGGATGTTGCTGGAGAGGTACAGAGAAGGTCAGGAGGAGTTGCTTTGTGTTTTTGTGGCTCTATAGAGACGTCCGTTGTGGTGTTTTATAAGGAAGTCTGGTGTTCAGTAGGAAGGACAGACGGGGTTCAAGGTGGAGGTGGGATTGCATCAAGGCTCGACTCTGAGCCCGTAACTGTTTGCTGATGGACGGTGTGCCAGCGAGTGGAGACGGAATATGGAACACCTGCGTCTGATGAGGGTAATCAGTGCGCTGTGTTCGTCGTCCTGACCCGCGAGACTGTGGGTGTGTCCTGGCATGGCTACGAGGGAAGGAAAGTGCTGGAAGGAAAGACTACTGTGTTCGGTGAACTGTTGCTTGTCTCTCTTCCGTCCGGCTTGGACAAATAGATCTGTTACAGACAGGTTGACAGACGAGGTCAGACACAAGTCCCCGTGGACTATGATGTCTTCGGATGATGATGTGATTTGGCTGGGTTGTGGAGAGGTGGAGGTACAGTGCTGGAGATAAGAGGAATGAAAGTCAGTAGGTGTAAGAGAGAGTAGGTGTGTGTGTGTGTGTGTGTGTGTGTGTGAATGAGACGGAAGACAGTGGAGTTGCAGGGAGGTGAAGGTGGTGAAGGTGGATGAGTTTAAGTACAGTGTAAAGTAATGGAGAGTTGTGAACAAGCAAACTCCACACACACACATGGCCGAGACGGGAATCGAACCCGGACCCTGGAGGTGTGAGGCGAACCGTAATACATACATTTTTCACCAATTTTTATTCTGTCCATCTTGACGGAGATGCGGCAAAAAACAAAAAGGACTATTAAACCCATGCTAGTCAAAGGCGTCTGGTCTTTTCTCCGCGGAGAATCCTAAACTGAATTTGAAGTGTAAGTGATGTGTACGTTATTTCCATCGCCCGGCACTTGATACGTGATCCTCCACTCGTTTTTTGCATTTCTCGTCTCCTTTATGAAAAATCCACTCCGTCTTTCCCAACCATCTGGGAACGGAGCGTACGATCCGATCCGGCGAATTCTCCTCAAGTATATTTCCTCAGAGACGCGTGCCTGATAGTGTCAGGTTATCGCATCAAAGCCGACGTAGACGCAAGGAAAAGGAAGTGATGAGTGTGGGGGGAAGGGGGGGTGTAGCGTGTGGCTAAATGCTAAGCGCTAAAGCAGGAAATGAAAAGGGATAAGATCGCGAAGGCGTAATAAGGAGCCGCGGTGTAAACAGAGCCAGATGAGCGACGATAGCGAAATGAAAATTCCCCACGAGTGCGCGGAGCAACAATGACTCTGACGTGTACCTGAGCGAGGAATTGCTGGCGTAACGGGATGTAGCGCGCTAGTTTCATTGGAAACTTTTATGCTAGGTCTATTTAAATGACGTAAAGCGAGGTAGCTGCGGCAGCGCGACGTTAGCTCGTCAAAACGAGGCGTTCGCGTGAATTTTCTCGCTAGCGGGGGCACGGTGGTTTAGTGGTTAGCACGTTCGCCTCACACCGCCAGGGTCCGGGTTCGATTCCCGTCTCGGCCATGTGTGTGTGGAGTTTGTGCATGTTCTCCCCGTGTCTCAGGGGGTTTTTCTCCGGGTTCTCCAGTTTCCTCCCCCGGTCCAAAAACATGCACGGTAGGTTGATTGGCACCTTGGAAAATTGTCCCTAGTGTATGAATGTGTGTGTGTGTGTGAATGTGTGTGTGTGTGTGATGGGTTGGCATTCCATCCAGGGTGTATCCTGCATTAATGCCCATAGACGCCTGAGATGGACACAGGCACCCCCGTGACCCGAGGGAAGATCGGATAAAGCGATAGAAGAAGAAGATGAATGAATGTATTTCGCTAGCGTAAATTCATGATTTAATTTGTCTGCTAATGTGGTTTTCGTTAAGAGAACATTTAACCAAGACGTTTAGTAATCTGACCACCGCGTGTCCGCTTGGTTTAAGCTAATCTATTATTCATACGCGGCTAACGAGTTGACACAGTTAAAAGAACGCGGTGTGACTTTGATGTGGTTGTTGTTGTTGTTGTTTGGTGTGACTTTGATCTTTCAAAATACAATGCAGGCGGGGGGGGGGGGGGGGGGGGGGGGGGGTGGTTGCGGGGTTGTGGCGGGGGGGGGGGGGGGTTTGGGGGGGGGGGGGGGGGTTTTTGATTGACAGTCATTAGCGTGCCAAAAGGTGCCTTTTAATAACCAATGCATAATTCATGGGCGCAAATATAAACAGTGTCTAAATATTAGCGCGGAATCCTAAGCGCCTCGTCGTTAGCTTTTATTGATTTTATTCATGGACTCTTTTACAGACGAACCTCAAACTTTAATTAGCGCGCTCGGATTCTGCATTATTAGCTCATTAGCGGGCGTATTAGATATTAATGCGTCCTCACGAGGGGGACGAGCGGATGTCAGAGTGAGAGCTCATTGGAGACTGGAATTAGCATTTTGGAGGTCAGAAGTAAAAAAAAATGGTAAAAGTACAGAAGAACATTAGATTCTTGATAACCAAGATCAAACAGAAACTTTAGAACGAGGATAAAAAAAAAAACATAAACAGAAGGACGTCATAAAAAAAAAGAATAGCCGTTATGAAAATAGCATCTTATGAAATTGCCTTCCTTATGTAAAGGAAATAATGGGGCATGGTGGCGTAGTGGTTAGCACATTCGCCTCCTTCACACCGCCAGGGTCCGGGTTCGATTCCCGTCTCGGCCATGTGTGTGTGTGGAGTTTGTGCATGTTCTCCCCGTGCCTCAGGGGGGGTTTTTCTCCGGGTTCTCCGGTTTCCTCCCCCGGTCCAAAAACATGCACGGTAGGTTGATTGGCACCTTGGAAAATTGTCCCTAGTGGTGTGAATGTGAATGTGTGTGTGTGTGTGTGTGTGTGTGTGTGTGTGTGTGCCCTGCGATGGGTTGGCATTCCATCCAGGGTGTATCCTGCCTTAATGCCCATAGACGCCTGAGATAGGCACAGACTCCCCGTGATCCGAGGAAGATCGGATATAGCGGTAGAAGATGAATGAATGAATGTAAAGGAAATATATTTATTATATTTATATATAAGTGGACGAGTGTGAATTGCGAACCGTAGACTTAGTAGCCATAGACGTTCTGGTTTCTTTCTTAGATTTGTTTTCCTTTTCCTTTTTTTTTTAATGTTTCTTTTATAGCATTCTTTCTTTCTTCCTTAGAAATTACATTTGTTTTATTTTTATAAACAAATATAATTGTTATATATATATATATATATATATATATATATATATATATATATATATATATTTTTTTTTTTTTTTTTTTAACATTTACTTTTCTTTCTTTTTTTCTTTCTTTTATTTTATGTCTCTTTTAAAGCCTTCTATCTTTCTTTCTTTCTTTTTACTAGATTGGGTTTCATTTTTCTTTCTTTTCTATTTTTCTATTTTTCTTTTGCATTTCTATTCTCTTTTCTTTGTCTTTTTTATTAGTTTTGTTTTCCTTTTTTTCTTTTATCTTTCTGTCTTTTTATTAGATTTGTTTTTATTTCTTTGCTATTTTTTTACGTTTCTTTTATAGCTTTCTTTCTTTCTTCTTGCTTTTTTTCTATTAGATTATTAGATTTGCTTATTTTTCTTTTCTTTCATTTTTCTTTTTATTATATTCTTTTATTTTTTATCTTTCTTTCTTTTTTCTCTTTCTGTCTTTTTATTAGATTTGTTTCTATTCTTTTATGTTTCTTTTATAGCTGTCTTTCTTTCTATTAGATTATTAGATTTGTTTAATAGCCTTCTTTCTTTCTTTCTTTGTTTCGTTATATTAGATTATTAGATTTGTTTTTATTTTTCTTTCTTTTCTTTTAATTAGATGCTTTTATTTTTCTTTCTTTCTTTTTTCTTTCTTTCATTTTATTACATTTGTTTGAATTTTTCTTTCTTTTCTTTTATCGTTCTCTGTTTTTATTAGATTTGTTTTTGTTTTTCTCTCTTTCTATCCTTTTATAGCCTTCTTTCTTTCTTTCTTCTTTTTAATAGATTGGCTAGATTTCTTTTCTCTCTCTCTCTCTCTCTCTCTCTATGTAACATACACTGGTAAAATATGTATACCACATGTCATACAGCTGAGTGCAAAAGTTTGTACACTTTTCTTTTAGTTGCTAATTGTTTTCATTTCAAAACCACTCCACAATTTCCACAAAAAGCGAAAATCCCACAAACCGCAAATTATTGCGAGTGACAGCTTCACATCAGCGTCCCACATTTTCATTGCGCATTTCTCAGTTCTTTACGATTAAATCATTTCTGTCGCATTTTTCCCGGCCGTGACGATTAGGACGGCACTCTGGTGTAAAGCCGAACGGAACGCGATGGCGTTTCTCGCTTCGTCTCTAAACACTTTGAATATTCATTGTCTTGTTTACAGACGGATGAGATTTCAGACGGCGGGCCGCGGCACGGCACGGCGCAGCGCGGCGGAACACTGTGTTCATGCGCTGTAATTAAAGTGCACTCAGCCCATCAGTGTTCTTTAAAAGCACTGGCTGTGTGTTGAGGAAATGGACCGGCCGAGGAAGCGAGAGAAAAACATGCAATCAGAATTTTTAGAGAAAACGTCCAGAGGCCCAAATTTTCTGCCGCGTTTATTCGATGTATTTTTAAGTGCGGAAATGTGAGAGAGAGAGACGCGGAGCGGCTTTATTTATTTATTTATTTATTTGTTTTTTTTTTTTTTTTATGCCAAACACGGAGACACTCTGATGAGTCTTTTAGCCTGAGCACCTGAATGATTAGCGCCGCTCTCAACTCGCTCGGCTCTTCATCAAAAGGAAAGCAGCTGATTTCCAAGTAAAATAAATGTCAAGTGCTCTCAGAAGCCTGTTTCCTTTCCTTTATTTTCCTTTTCTATTGCCGTTATTTATTTATTTATTTCACATTAATTTTATTTCCTTCCTTCCCTCCATCCAGCAAATACATTTAAACTTTTTCCTTCCTTGTTACAATTTTCATTCATTTATTCATTCATCTTTTAGCGCTTTATCCGATCTTCTTTCGGGTCACGGGGAGCCTGTGCCTATCTCAGGCGTCTATGGGCATTAAGGCAGGATACACCCTGGATGGAATGCCGACCCATCGCAGGAAACACACACTCACACAGAAATTCATACACTAGGGACAATTTTCCAAGGTGTCAATCAACCTACCGTGCATGCTTTTTTGGACCGGGGAGGAAACCGGAGAACCCGGAGAAAAACCCCCTGAGGCACGGGGAGAACATGCACAAACTCCACACACACATGGCCGAGACGGGAATCGAACCCGGACCCTGGAGGTGTGAGGCGAACGTGCTAACCACTAAACCACCGTGTCCCTTTGTTACAATTTTACTTTTTCCTTCCTTCCATCCATTTTCACGTCTTTCTTTCCTTCCTTCCTTTTTTTTTACTTTCCTGCTTCCTTCCATAATCAATTCCTTTCTTACTTTCTTACATAATTCCTTCCGCCAATTACATTTTTGACTTTTTCCTTCCTTTCACCATTGACATTTTTTTTTACTCCTTCCTTCTTTTTTTTAACTTCTTTGCGTCCTTCATTAATCCATTCCTTCCTTCCCTACTTCATTCCTTTCATTTTTCCATGCGTCCTTCTGCCCATTACATTTTACCTTTTTTTTAACTTCTTTACTTCTTCTTTTCTTTCTTCCTTCCTTCCTTCAATAATCAATTCCTTTATTCCTTACTGACTTAATTCCATCCTTTCATTTTTCCATTCGTCCTTCCTCCAATGGTATTTTTACTTTTCCCTTCCTTCCTTCTACCAGTTATATATTTTTTTAAATTTTTTCTTCCTTCCTGCTAATTTTTTACATTCATTTGTTCCCTCACTTTACACTTTTACAATTCAAATTTCTTTCTTTCTTTCTTTTAAATTTGTACATTTACTTTTTTATTATTATTTAAAATTTTTATTGTTACATTTTCTTTCCGTAACACTTCTTACAGTTTAGCTTTCTCTGCTTTCCTTTCTTTCTCATTTGCTTTTTCCCCTTTATCTCCTTTATGTTTACTTCTTGAACCTTTATTTCAATCCTCACATTATTTCTTCTCATTTTCTTTTTCTTCCCGTAACCTTTAAAACTCGTTCTATTTCGTACCGTTTCTCTTCTTTACACCTCGCTAATATCCGAACTAGAGTCGGCGTTCGTGGACAATGACAGAGTGTGAACCTGCGAACCGGGTTCTAAAGATAGACGGTAAAGATCTAAGCTAATCCGCAAAACCCACCCATTTCTACTCTGGCCTTCTTTTAGTCGTTGGGGGAATAAGGGTTAACCACAGCGGCGTAACGTAGGCAGCTTTGAACAATTCTTTCGGAGCTGAACCTTCGCGGATGGATTTTTCCGTTCGGAATACCGCCTTGATGTGAACGCCGGAGTCGGCGCGGGACTCTTTAGTAACGTCGCCGAACGCAGGTCCTTCTCCAACAGGCAGGTGGCGCTGGAGTAAGAAATGGGTCAACAATAGCGAGCTTTGCTAATCCTTTATTCGCTCGTCGGAAGTCGGATCGGATCGTCTCGTCCGCGTCTGGCTCCGGCTGTAATTGGTGGCTTTGGGAATTGTAACCAGGTCTTGGACGGATGATTTGCAGTCGGAATGTAGATACGTCGGAAGTGCAGAACATGGAGATACGCGACTCTACAGGTGAACGTTCCGGTGCCGAGGTCGGACTCGTGACGAACTTTGCGGCGGAAAAAAAAAACTTAATTTCTTCCGATGCGTGTAAAGAAGTTTTGTTTACGTGTTGATATTCTTCTCACATTTCTCGCCTTCTTTTTTTTTTTCGTCCACCCTTCCTGTACTGAGGTGAGTGTGAAGTGTTTATCGAAGACGGGCGACGTTCAAACACACACACACACACACACACACACACACCGAAGTGCTTCGATAGAAACTCTCGCTGAGAGCACGAACACTTTCACATCAAAGACAGAAGCAATTCCACGAATCAAAAGGACAGCCGATGACGTCATAGTGGGCGTAAACCGCAGCCAACCAATCAGCGGCTTCCAGCCAACAAACACCAAATCATGTCTATTATAGTCGCTTTCTCCGTCTTAATTACCGAATTACTACATTAGTTCATTACTCGTTCTCGTTTTTGTTCTTTATAACCTTCACTTTTCGCTCGTTCTTTATTTTTCTTTCGTTCTTCAACATTCATTTTGTTTTCTTCCCCTTTATATTATTATATTTCATTTAATTCGTTCTAGTGCGCTCTTCTTTCTTTTTTTCTTTCCACTCCATAATGTCCGTACGTCATAATGTTCCTACTCCCTAATGTCCCTACTCTATAATGTCCCTACTCTATAATGTCCCTACTCCCTAATGTCCCTACTCTATGTCCCTACTCTATAATGTCCCTACTCTATAATGTCCCTACTCCCTAATGTCCCTACTCTATAATGTCCCTACTCTATAATGTCCCTATTTCAAAATGTTCCTACGTCATAATTTCCCTACTCCCCTACTCCATAATGTCCCTACACCATTATGTTCCTACATCATAATGTCCCTACGTCATTATGTCCCTACGTCATAATGTCCCTACGTCATTATGTCCCTATGTCATAATGTCCCTACATCATAATGTCCACCAAATACCAATAGGCCAACTACTGTCATAATGTCCCTACATCATGTCCTAATGTCCCTATAATGGTCCCTATCATAATAGTCAAATATTTGTCTACTCCATGTCAATTCTATAGTCACCATAAGTCCCTAATGTCCCTACATCATGATGTCCCTACTCCATAATGTCCCTGCATCATGATGTCCCTACTCCATAATATTCCTACTCCATAATGTCCCTAAATCATGATGTTCCTACTCTATAATGTCCCTACATTATAATATTTCTACTCCATAATGTCCCTACTCCATAATGTCCCTGCATCATGATGTCCCTACTCCATAATATTCCTACTCCATAATGTCCCTACATCATTATGTCCCTACTCCATAATGTCCCTAAATCATGATGTTCCTACTCTATAATGACCCTACATCATAATATTCCTACTCCACAATGTCCCTACATCATGATGTCCCTACTCCATTATGTCCCACTCGGACATGTCCCTCTCTCCAGCTCATTTCATCCTGATATATTGCTTGGTCCCACCCTATCAAGTCTCACTTTATCTTTATGTCATATTCCATTTTTCCTGGCCCCCCCCCCCCGTAATGTCTCTGTCTCCCTCTCTCTCTCTTTATCTCTCTCTCTCTCTCTCTTTATCTCTCTCATCTCTCTCTCTCTCTCTCTCTCTCGCTCTCTCTCTCCGGCTCCAGCTTGTTTGCGTCGGCTTTGTGTTACTGCTAACGATAAAGCACAGTCGCACGGAGGTGCACTAACTCATGTCTCACACCGCTGAAGTGAGCTGACAGTGTAGCATTTGAACGGAGCCTGGGTTCTCCCTGGGGTTCAATATAAAACCATTGAGGTGTGTGTGTGTGTGTGTGTGTGTTGTGTTGTGTTGTGTGTGTGTGTGTGTTTGTGTGTGTGTGTGTGTGTTGGCAACACGTTCAAGGAAAAAGCAACACTTGCGCAGTGTAAACCGTTGGAGAGTGACACAGCTTTCTGGTCTGAAGTGCAGTGTGTCGGTGCATTAGTAGATCACACAGAAAACTGTGTGTGTGTGTGTGTGTGTGTGTGTGGTGTGTGTGTGTACATACTGGTGTTTTACCCGCACTAACACGCACATTCACAACCGAATCTCAGTGCCATTTAATATCTCGAACACAGTAGGGAAAGTTTACTGATTACATGCCTGTGTGTGTGTGTGTGTGTGTGTGTGTGTGTGTGTGTGTGTGTGTGTGTGTGTGTGTGTTTGCGCTTCTTGTAAGAGGCCTTTTTAAGTGAGACTCCAGATCCTGCTGTGCTGATTAAAGTGACTGTCTGTAACTCACTGTTCCTCGTTAAGCAGGACTCCGAACGCCCCGTTATCAGCGTGTGTCATCTGGCAGTGAGCGGTGTGTGAGGATTCAAAAGAACGAGGACACACACACACACACACACATACACACACACAGATTAATTCCAATAGGCAAGTGAAGGGATAACCATCGCACATTGGGATCATATTATTAAATGCGATGTTTAGGTGTGTGATCCCTTTATTGCGCCGTTTGATTGGTCGAATGTCGGTGTTGACGACGCTACGCATAAAAAGCAAACCCTTCTGGACGCGTTTCAGCCGTGCTGATTCTGCTGTCCCCGGCAAAAAAAGATATTTGACACTCGTTCGGGTGCGGCCGAGCGATTTAGTGCCGTTAGCATCACATGCTAAAAAGTTTTGGCACCGTGAGGGATTTCGAATGCGCTCGTTTGACGCCAACAGGACGATGCACGCTAACCGACGTAAGCACCAGTCCTAGTTAACTACTGATTAGGGAACATGGTGGTTTAGCGGTTCACGGGTTGGGGGTTCGATTCCCGTCTGTGTGAGTGTGGAGTTTGCATGTTCTCCCCGTGCCTCTGGGGTTTTTTCTCAGGGTTCTCGGGTTTCCTCCCTGGGCCAAAAACATGCACGGTAGGTTGATTGGCACCTTGGAAACTAGTGTGTGAATGTGAGTGTGATTGTAATGGGTTGGCATTCCATCCAGGGTGTATCCTGCCTTGATGCCATAACACGCCTGAGATACAGACTCCCCGCGGCCGAGGGAACATCGGATAAAGCGCTGGAAGATGAACGAATGAATGAATGCTTGAACTATCTGGCGAAACAGAACCTAATCAGATCTATTGGAAGATCAGATCTTCAGTATACGTTGTTGACGTGCTCGCAAAAACAGCAATCGGGGTAATTTCACCCTAATTCTCGTCCTTGTTTTAGGCCACGCCTCTCCCACTCAACCCCGAACATATATGCCCAGATAATAGCGAATGACTCGAGAACGAGGCCGATATTTGACTTCCTGTAATTCACACCGCGAGTATGTTTGCGCATGATTGCACATTGCGTCGTACGCAAACCCGATTTAACGTGCCGGGAATTTGGGGTGGTTGTGTATTGGGGGGAGGGGGGGGAGGGGGGGAGGGGGGGGTGGGGGGTGGGTGTTTGGGGGGGGGGTGGCTGTGAGGAAGCCATTAAATGCTTTGTATGGCGACGATTTATTTGATTTCACGCTGTGTGCGCATGAAGCGAACTCCATATCTGATTACTCAATAAGAACGCTGATGTGATTATAACTGTCACTTATCGCGACGATAATCATCAATCAGGAGCGTAATGGCTTCCCTATTCACTGCCGCATGCCTGTTACGCCGCTCGCATATACGTCCGGGTTTCGCATAAATTTATATTTCACTTCGAGTGTCTGAGAATGTGTGCGTGCTTTTCTTTTTTTTTCCCCCTTCTTTTTTTTTGCTATCTGACAGGTGCAATACATTCATTGCATTATTCCGAGTAGTCGTTTGCTTGATGTTAAAAAAAAAGGAATGTATAGTGGCAATGATACTGCTGCAGGTGTACCTCAGGGTTAGGTTTTGGATCCCCTTTTGTTTTCCTTCCGTTTGTTTTTCAGACTTATTAAACCGTAAACTCCTAATATTAGTTCAGATTCAGATTTTATTGGTCACCACATGTACCTACACAGTACGACATGCAGTGAAATGTTTTTGACGACCCTACAGCATGTAAACATAATTATAATGTGGATAAGAAACTATGAATAAGTAAAAAAATATAAAAACAGAGTAGAAAGTAAAAAGAGATCATTTATATAAATATATAAAAATATAAAAATATGTAAAAAAAATATATAAATAGGTAAAAAAAATATTAAAAATAGCTCTAATATAGTAAAAAATAAAATAAAATATTCTCTATATAATGCTACATTTGCAAAACATGTCAACCAATGATAGTTGAGGTCCTTGCGCAGTGATTAAATATTGTTTTGGGGTGTACTTATACTTTTTTACTTAACTATATTTTGCTCATAGGTCATAGTGTTAACAAAATTCATTCATTCATTCATCTTCTAGCGCTTTATCCGATCTTCCCTCGGGTCACGGGGATCCTGTGTGTCTATCTCAGGCGTCTATGGGCATTAAGGCAGGATACACCCTGGATGGAATGCCAACCCATCGTAGGGCACACTCAAACACACTTATACACACACACATTCACACTAGGGACAATTTTCTAAGGTGCCAATCAACCTACCGTACATGTTTTTGGACCGGGGGAGGAAACCGGAGAACCCGGAGAAAAACCCCCTGAGGCACGGGGAGAACATGCACAAACTACACACACATGGCCCGAATCCTGGCGGTTCATTTGCATATTTGTCCATGCGCATGTTGATTAGAGAATTAAACAAAGAATTCGTTCAATCAACTCACGCCAATAATCATCCGAATAATCGTGATTAAATAATTGAATCAACAACAACAACAAACAAAATCCCTAAATTCACAAAGAATGAACGATAGAGACGAACGGATGGAAAGTTATTCAATTGTTGAATCTGATTTTTCATAAATGACATTATAACCAAACATTACTTGCACCATGAAATGAAATAACGTTTTATATGTTATTTATTTATTTGTTGCACTTTAATTTGCAATGCTGTTGCTTCAAAAAAAAAAAAAAAACAAAAAAAACAAGAAATTTATATCTCTTTGTCCTTTTTGTACCACATTAGATCCCAATAACTCTCCCTGTGGTAAAAAAAAAACGAGTCAACAAATAAATAAATGACAAAGAAAGTTTCAAATGAGATATTATTTTTAGCCTAGATTTGTTTTGTTTTTTAAGACCAGTAACTTTATTTGTATACAAGTACAATTTAATCTGAATTAATTTGTTTATTCTTTCCACCTCTGCTTCCTCGGGGTAAAGGAGGTGCAAATATCATTCTTTAATATACTTCAAATCCACACTTTGTATTCGGAATCCCGCGCTTTCTTCATCTCCGACATCTATCATAGGCAGATACAGTACGACATTCAGCCGGGACAGAAATTCCTCCTGTCTTTACAAAATTTACAAAAAAGGGATGTGGGACTTTATTCATCCTCTTTTCACCCTCATCATCATTCTGGGTGGCCAGTCACGGCCTGGTCCCAATCCTTTCCCCAACCTATTCCATTACTGCTGAGAAATAGCGAGAGAGAGAGAGAGAAAGGGAAGGAGAGATGGCGATGGTGGTGGTGGAGAGGGCGGGTGGTGTGTTATACGGCTGTGTGGTGGACGCAGGGCAGTGATTGGTCACGCTTACCAACCCGAGGCTGAAAGAGATGAAGAGATGGAGGGGAAATGGGATGGAGACTTCTTTCATCTGCACCCATCTTTCCCTATATGTCTCTCTCTCTTTTTTCCCCCCCTTCCTGCTCCGTCTCGGAGGAACCGAGCAAGGACGAGGCCTTGGTTTTCACGGTCTGAGGGGCTAGCGGCTAAAAATGATGACTTACGTCACTAATCTTGTTTGCTAGGGATTGATGCTAGGGTTTTCAGTTATGCAGAGATCCTCGGACCTCTCCTTGTGCCTTCCTGCCAACGAGGGGCGGATTTCGGATAGGGGATGAAAGGAAACGATGGGGGGTGGCGGAGGGGGGGGCAGAGAAGGAGCCTGGTTAGCCCTGTAACCCTGGGCTGCTTTGTGTAGTTGTTGGCAGACGTTAGAGTTCGTAAGATGCAGGTCTGAACCAACAAAACATCTCACTTTAGCAGGTACAATATTACGCTTATATACGATGGATGATGCAACAGCCAGCCATGCTTTCGAAGCTTTTATCCTTCTTTCTTCCATTTCCCGGGCTGTCAATCGTCTAAAATATTTAATTGTACCATTAATGAATATTTTACGTGTTTCTAATACTTCTTTCTTTCTTTCTTTCTTTCTCTTTACAGTATGTTCTTTCTTTCTTTCTTTCTTTTTCCTTTACAGTATGTTTTTCTTTCTTTCTCTTTACAGTGTGTTCTTTGATTATTTCTTTCTTTCTTTCTCCTTATAGTATGTTCTTTCTTTCTTTCTAAACCTATTCCTGGGGCTATCTTTGTATTTCTGTCTTTTACATTTTTGTTTATGGGCTTTCTTTCTCTTTACAGTGTGTTCTTTCTTTCTTTCTTTCTTTCTTTCTCTTTACAGTATGTTCTTTCTTTCTTTCTTTCTTTCTTTCTTTTCTCTTTACAGTATGTTCTTTCTTTCTTTTTTTTACAGTATGTTTTTCTTTCTTTCTCTTTACAGTATGTTCTTTCATTTTTCTTTCTTTCTTTCTCCTTATAGTATGTTCTTTCTTTCTTTCTAAACGTATTCCTGGGGCATTTGTATTTCTGTCTTTTACATTTTGTTTATGGGTTCTTTCTCTTACAGTGTTTATTTCTTCTTTCTTTATGTCTTGAAAGTTTTCTTTCTTTCTTTCTTTCTTTCTTTCTCTTTACAGTATGTTCTTTCTTTCTTTTCTTTCTTTTCTTTCTTTCTTTCTCTTTACTTTATTTTTTACAGTGTTTTTCTTTTTTTCTTCTTTCTCTTTACAGTATGTTCTTTTATTTCTTTCTTCTTTCTCCTTATAGTATGTTCTTTCTTTCTTTCTAAACGTATTCCTGGGGCTATCTTTGTATTTCTGTCTTTTACATTTTTGTTTATGGGCTTTCTTTCTCTTTACAGTGTGTTCTTTCTTTCTTTCTTTCTTTCTTATTTTCTTTTTCTTTCTTTCTTTCTTTCTTTCTTTCTTTCTCTTTACAGTATGTTCTTTCTTTCTTTTTTTTACAGTATGTTTTTCTTTCTTTCTCTTTACAGTATGTTCTTTCATTATTTCTTTCTTTCTTTCTCCTTATAGTATGTTCTTTCTTTCTTTCTTTCTTTCTAAACGTATTCCTGGGGCTATCTTTGTATTTCTGTCTTTTACATTTTTGTTTATGGGCTTTCTTTCTCTTTACAGTGTGTTCTTTCTTTTTTTTTTTCTTTCTTTCTTTCTTTCTTTATTTCTTTCTTGTTCTTTCTCTTTCTTGTTCTGTTCTTTCTTTCTTTCTTTCTTTCTTTCTTTCTTTCTTTCTCTTTACAGTATGTTCTTTCTTTCTTTCTCTTTACAGTATGTTCTTTCTTTCTTTCTTTTTCTTTACAGTATATATACCATAAATGAATATTTTACGTGTTTCTAATACGCTTAACTAACTGTAACAGATGCTATAATTATATACATTTCTCGCAAAATCTCTCCCTTTAATAAAATTGTTGATTATTTCATATTTATTTTACTCTGGAAATTATTCTTTTAATATTAATTAATTAATTCCTTTCTTGGATTTATTTATGGGGAAAAAATTATGGGACGTGGCTCCTTTAAGAATTCTGTTCCGGTTGCTCTTCCATATAAACTGGTGATAAGCATTGTATCGCATGTGATGCATCGATGCGCTTTCTATATACGGTAATATAGTTATAGCTATAGGTAATATAGCTGTTGTCAATATATCAGTGCTAGAAAGGTATAGCGAGACCCTGCTTTTAAAAATTATTTCTTTTCTTTTTTTTTAGTACCACGATTGAAAAAAAGACCACTGTAGTTTTGAGTGTTGAGGATAGGGGGCAGTGTGTGCACAGAAATTTTGGGTTTTCCACACAGGCACTGATGAGACATTCAAATGTGTAAATAATTAAAAGACAATTCATTTTTTTATTTATACGTTCATTTTATTTTTAGTTTAACTACTTTAAGCGTGTTTGCGTGTTTACTACTACTAATAATAATAAAAAAATCATAGCATTGATTTGATATTGCTATCACGATATTTAACCTAGGCATCCAATCAAAGTCTAGTATTTACTATCGTGACGACGCTATTACAGCACAACGTTTTAATGTATATAACGAAACAAACAATTAAAACACAATGTATATGGAAAAGAAAAGGGAAAAAAAAGGATAACAACATTTAAATAACAATAAATAACAAAAATAAAAAAGCTTAGACCTCAAGGCTAGTTAGCATAGTTAGCACCATAGCTTTAGGCATCGTATTCGCTCAATTAAATTCCCTTTTAGTACATTCCAATGACCATATATGGTGATATGCAGCCGTTCCTGTATGCAAATTCACAGCGGAGGACATTAGCATATCTACCTCGAAAACACTTCTCAGCGTACAGCTGTGTGTAGATAAATACCAATTTGGTAGCGGCACACGGATGTAGCACTTGCGTTTGATAAATGAGACGGCAGCTTGCGATCCCGTGTTGCATCCCGTGTAGACGGAACACAGGAGGCAGACTTGCCATTAAGGTCGACCGGCTAACTCCTTTGTCTTTGGGATGCTAATATGTGAAGATTCCCATTGTGTATTCCCGTTTAACAATTCCACAAAGCACAATCTCTCTCTCTCTCTCTTTTTTTTTATTGTTTAGCATGTAGGTAGCGGCTTTAGCCCAGGGTGACCCGGGATTCATTAGCCTTTATTCAACTCTCTTGGCTTGGTACTTATTATCTTGGCTCGCCCCGTTGACCTTGCAATCCGTAATTCTCTGTTAGCATCAGTTCACTTAGCAGCATAGATTGTATTAGCTGGGTGCGCTCGCTTATAACCACTGTTTTTTTTTTTTCTTTCTTTCTTTCTTTCTTTCTTTTTTTGGTTATTAGCGCACCTAGCGCGGCGGACTTGATTAGCTCGGCTCGCTCGGTTAGCGCCGTAGCCTTCGTGAAATCTGCTCGCTCGGCTACGGCTGTCACTTTCATTACGACACCTTGCTAGCATCGCAGACGTTGTTAACTCGGCTATTAGTCTTTCTTTCTTTCTCTTTACAGTATGTTCTTTCTTTCTTTCTAAATTCCTGGGGCTATCTTTGTATTTCTGTCTTTTACATTTTTGTTTATGGGCTTTCTTTCTCTTTACAGTGTGTTCTTTCTTTCTTTCTTTTTTTCTCCTTATAGTATGTTCTTTCTTTCTTTCTTTCTCTTTACAGTATGTTCTTTCTTTTCTTTCTTTTCTTTCTTTCCTGTTTTAAGTATGTTCTTCTTTCTTTCTCTTAACAGTATGTTATTTCTTTTTCTTCTAAGTTGTCTTTCTTTCTTTCTCTTTACAGTATGTTCTTTCATTATTTCTTTCTCCTTATAGTATGTTCTTTCTTTCTTTCTTTCTTTCTTTCTTTCTTTCGCAGACGTTGTTAACTCGGCTCCTACGAATAAAACCCTCTGAGTGTTGACATACACCACAACCCCCCGTCCCCCCCCCTGTCCCCCCCACAGTCCTATAAACTCCTCCCTTCCTGGGTCAACTTTTAGGAATGAAACGAAGCAGCTTTTTTTTTTCCTTCGCTCTCAGCACTTTTTTTCCCTTTCGTTAAATTCACAAAACTATAGTTAAACTTGAAGCCATTATCTTTGCCGCCACACTCGAGTACTCGCTAGGCCAGGCATCCCGCACCCTATTACCATCCTGACAGTTCGCACGAAGCAGCGCAATTCATCACCGAGCACTGTGTCGATAGTTCAAAGATGCACGTAGTGAGGAATAATGGAGGGGGGGGGGCGGGGGAGAACAATTCCCTTAAAACTCATCTTCTGCGC
This sequence comes from Kryptopterus vitreolus, assembly GCA_030449085.1. NCBI lineage: Eukaryota > Metazoa > Chordata > Actinopteri > Siluriformes > Siluridae > Kryptopterus > Kryptopterus vitreolus. The sequence continues at coordinate 22,481,942 of JACRUU010000028.1, read as the reverse complement.
AACTACTTACGGAAGAGTTTGAGCGTCGACCTGCTTGTCCATCACAGTAAATGGTCATAAGTGATGGAAGGCAGGAGCAAACGGTCCATGAGTGAAATACATCTCCACATCAATATCCACACGTTCTGTTCTGGCTGGGAAGAACGCCATTAAATGCCTCCGTCCCAAAATAACTGTCTCCAACTTGTTAGAACACGGCCGGGCGAGTTCGGGCTCCGTCCCAATCGCCAGGGTGCAGGTTACTAGTGTTCATGTGGCAGGCATTTTATTAAGAATCTATTTTTTTAAATTTTTTATCCTTTCTTTCAGCTTTCATCCGTCATCATTTTTTTTCTACCATCAATCCTTCATTTTTCTTTCTTTCGTTCTCTTTACATTATGTTCTTTCTATCTTTCTTTCTTTCTTTCTAAACGTATTCCTGGGGCTATCTTTGTATTTCTGTCTTTTACATTTTTGTTTATGGGCTTTCTTTCTCTTTACAGTGTGTTCTTTCTTTCTTTCTCTTTACAGTGTTGTTCTTTCTTTCTTTCTCTTTACAGTGTGTTCTATCTTTCTTTCTTTCTTTCTTTCTTTCTAAATGTATTCCTGGGGCTATCTTTGTATTTCTTTCTTTTACATTTTTGTTTATGGGCTTTCTTTCTCTTTACAGTGTGTTCTTTCTTTCTTTACAGGGTCTTGTTCTTTCTTTCTCTTACAGTGTTCTAGTTCTTTCTTTCTTTCTTTCTTCTTTACAGTGTTGGTTTCATCTTTCTTCTTTCTCTTTTACAGTTGGTTCCTACTTTTTCTCTTTACAGTGTTTCTATCTTCTTTTTCTGGTTTTATAGTTATTTTCTCTTCTTTTCTCTATATATATATATATATATATATATATATATATATATATATATATATATATTGATCTATATTTTCTTTCCTTACCCCTGCATTTCAACTTTCTACTCAGCATCAGTTCTTTTTATTTTTTTTGATGAGGGTGGTGATGTGATGTGGCCATGATGTTTGGGAAGGTGCAGTAATAAATGGAAGTCGTTACTGGTAATGGAGATTAGCCCCTGTGCTGGATTGGAGAGCTTCTCCTTTATCTCTGCTCCGTCACCGCGCTGCAGCTCTGAACCATATTTACAGCTCGTTTTTACACGGACACCTCCGTAATGAATCCAGTAAATGGAGGTGATGCATACTGCTCCGAGTGATCCATCTCATTAGATACGAGTGCAGGAACGGCATAATTACACGGGGCGGCCGCGGCCCCGCCCGCACTGACACCGGGCCAGCTATTGACCATTACGTCCGAAGCAGTGAAGCGAGCATAAAGAGTGGCTTGCGGATAAAAAATGCGCGTAAAAGGCACCTGGTTAACTTTTATCGCTCCTTCACGGCGGCAGGAGTGATCATCGTTCCAGCTATAAAGAAACTTTCCGAGTCTCCGGGTCAAAGGAAAGTTCAGCACGGGCTGACAAACACCAATAGTGAGGTATTAATCTAGTTGATAACAACTCCACTTTGGGACAATGTGTGTGTGTGTGTGTGATTGGTTCTTGTTTCCAAGCTAATAATCCACTAATAATTCAACTCCTCATGACAGATTTTGGCTGCAGATGGTATCATAGAGCAGGCAGCCAATCAGGAGCTTCGACTCAACTCGATCCCTATAATCACATCTGCTACAATCTGCTGTAATCACACATGTACTACAATCACACATCTTATACAATCTACAATCTACTATCATCACACATCTTCTAAAATATGCTATAATCACACATGTACTACAATCACACATGTACTGTAATCACACATGTACTGTAATCACACATGTACTGTAATCACACATCTGTAATCACACATCTACTACAATCACACATGTACTGTAATCACACATCTGTAATCACACATCTACACATCTCTACACATGTACACATGTACTGTAATCACACATCTAATCACACATCTATAATCACACATGTAATCATACATCTATAATCACACATGTACACATCACACATCTACAATCACACATGTACTGTAATCACACATCTACTACAATCACACATGTACTGTAATCACACATCTACTACAATCACACATGTACTGTAATCACACATCAGTAATCACACATCTATAATCACACATCTACTGTAATCATACATGTACTACAATCACACATCTATAATCACACATGTACTGTAATCATACATCTATAATCACACATGTACTGTAATCACACATCTACTACAATCACACAATGTACACTCTATAATCACACATACTGTAATCACACATCTATAATCACACATCTATAACAAACATATACTGTAATCACACATCTACTGTATCACACATGTATGCACAAATCACACATCTACTGTAATCACACTCTATAATCACATGTACTACACATCACACATAGTACTGTACACACATCTACAATCACACAGTACTGTAATCACACATCACATCTACACATCACACATGTACTGTAACTCACAAATCAGTCACATCTACTAATCACACCTCATGTACCCATACATGTAACAATCACACATCTATAATCACATGTACATCACAAATGTACTGTAATCACACACAATCAACATGTACTAAATCACACATGTAATCACACATCACACATCTGTAATCACACATCTACTACAATCACACATGTACTGTAATCACACATCTGTAACATCACAATCACACATCTACTACAATCACACATCTACTGTAATCACACATGTACTACATGTACTACATCACACATGTACTGTAATCACACATCAGTAATCACACATCTATAATCACACATCTACTGTACTCATACATGTACTACAATCACACATCTATAATCACACATGTACTGAAATCACACATCTACTACAATCACACATGTACTACTCTGTAATCACACATCAGTACTACAATCACACATCTCACTACAATGTACTGCCACTCACACATCTACTACAATCACACATAATACACACATCACGTACACACATCTACTACATCACACACTCTGTACTATAAATCACACATCTAATCTATATCACTACACTGTACTGTAATCACACATCTGTAATCACACATCTACTGTAATCACACATCTACTACAGTCACACATCTACTACAATCACACATGTACTGTAATCACACATCTGTAATCACACATCTACTACAATCTACTACAATCTACTACATGTCACACATGTAATCACACATCAGTAATCACACATCTATTATCACACATCTACTACAATCACACATGTACTGTAATCACACATCTTCTGTAATCACACATCTATTACAGTCACACATGTACTGTAATCACACATCTGTACACATCTGTAATCACACATCTATTAGTCACACATGTACTGTAATCAATCACACATCTATCACACATATAGTCAAACATCTATTACAGCTTTCTTTCTTTCAAGATGGAAATTTTAAAGTATAAACGAAGATCAACAATCTACTTTCTTGTAAACAGATCTTGTCTAGAACATTTTTGATTCCACCTCGTAGATACATTTAAGACACAGTGGTCTTCAAAATACTGTCGGCAATTTGGGGAAGAACTGCATTGAAGTCCTTGAAATATATTTTCCCTTCAAAGGCGTTTGTGCGAGTGAAAAAGCGGGCATGCCGAGTCAGGAAAGTGGAGGATTTGTGCAGACATCAGGCACTTAAAAAGATCCATGGCAGCTTGGCAGTTACTCTCCAAAGTAGGAAGTAGACCACATCATTTCTCGTTATGATGACGAGTGTTCAACATGTTCAACATAATCTTGGATAAACCAAGCCATCAAACCCGCTGCCACATTTGATGGGTCTGAGAGGATCGTTCGGGCCCAGAACTGTAACCACCAGAGAGTCCAGCGAGAAAACTCGGCGTGAATTACATCATCATAAAGCGTAAAACGAGATTGGGCTTTAAAATCATTTATTTATTAAATAACAAAATCATTTCTTGCATATATATATATATATATATATATATATATATATATATATATATATATATAGATAAAGATAGAAAGATGCCTCTCTCTCTCTATCTCTATATATATATATATATATATATATATATATATATATATATATAGCTATATATATATATATATATATATCTATATATATATATATATATATTCTATATATATATATATATATATGCCTTTCTTTTTCCTTTCTTTCTTTCTTTTTGGTTGTGGTATTTGCATAACCTTTTATGCTTTATGCTTTATCTTTTCTTTCATTCTTTCTTTCTTTTTTTTTTTTATTATTATTTCATTTTTTTATTCTTTTATTTTTATTATCTTGTAAATGTTCTATAAATCCCCAATTTTAAAAAATCTGCTTCTTTTAAAAGTTTCAGTTGAATTTATTCAGCCGAGGTTGAGGAACGAGAGTCCTCTCTCTCTCTCTCTCTGACTCTCTCTTTCTCTCTCTCTCTCTCTCTCTGACTCTCTCTCTGACTGAGTTTTTGGGGCTTATCATGTTTAATGTGGACTAATTTGACTTTAGTGTGAAATCACACATAGTGAAAAGATCCGTCTCACAGGCAGACTGTAACCTCTGATTCGTGAATAATTGTGCCAGGTCATGTTTAATAAGTCCTACATGTGATCCTGCCAATTTCCCGCCTGCAAAGAATGTGGGCTTTTACTTAACGAGGCTTAAAGGAGCCAGATAGTAGGACTTAGTGGTCAAGCCAGGATTGTTAGACAAGAGATTGGTGCCGAATTCCCCCGAAATCCCCCTTTCTTAAAGAAAAACAAACACAAGAGAGAGAGAGGGAGAGAGAGAGAGAGAGAAATGACAAATCAGAGCAAAACCTACACTCATCACATACAGTACACTATGGCCACGTCCCAAATCACATCCTGTTCACTATATAGCGCTGAGTCACTATATAGGACATGTCTCAATCCACTGTATGCTTTTTGTGCACTTCCACCTCATCTGATTTCCTACTTACTTGCCTTCTTTCTTTCTTTCTTTCTTTCACCCTTTACCATCTTTTTCTCGGATTTCTTTCTTTCTTTCTATCTCTTTTAAATCTTGTTCTTTCTTTCTTTCTTTCTTTCTTTCTTTCTTTCTTTCTTTCTTTCTTTCACCCTTTACCTTGTTACTTTTCTTATCTTGTTCATGGATTTCTTTCTTTCTTTCTATCTCTTTTAAATCTCTTTCTTTCTTTCTTTCTTTCTTTCTTTCTTTCTTTCACCCTTTACCATCTTTTTCTCGGATTTCTTTCTTTCTTTCTATCTCTTTTAAATCTTGTTCTTTCTTTCTTTCTTTCTTTCTTTCTTTCACCCTTTACCTTGTTACTTTATCTTGTTCATGGATTTCTTTCTTTCTTTCTTCTCTTCTCTTTTTTCAATCTTATTCTTTCTTTCTTTCACCCTTTACCATCTTGTTCTCGGATTTCTTTCTTTCTTTCTTTTTAAAATCTTGTTCTTTCTTTCTTTCTTTCTTTATTTCTTTCTTTCACCCTTTACTTTGTTACTTTATCTTGTTCATTTCTTTCTTTCTTTCTTTCTTTCTTTCTTTCTCTTTTTACAGTTTTGTTCTTGGATTTCTTTCTGTCTTTCTTCTCTTTTTACAATCTTATTCTTTCTTTCTTTCACCTTTACCATCTTGTTCTTTCTTTCTTTCTTTCTTTCTTTCTCTTTTTACAATCTTGTTCTTGGCTTTCTCTCTCTCTCTCTCTCTCTCTCTCTCTCTCTCTCTCTCTCTTCATACAGTCCTGTTCTTCCTTCCTACAGTACACTATGGTCACATCCCAAATCACTTCATGTTCACTATATCTGGAATCCACACCTGAATCCACACCGTGTGTGAGTGAATAGACAATATTATCAGTCCCACAGGATAAACAAACCATATTCATGAAATATCCCATAAATGCACGGCTGTGTCTCAAATCTGTGTGACATTGGGATTAATAAGTGCACTACGCAGTGAACAGGTCGAGGTTCCTTGTCTGAACCCGATCTTAAGTATGCTGTGTGCGCACTTCCTCTGTACCCTCGGTTGATTTCCTGCTTACTTTACCAGACTAAATGTCAGCACCCTTTGAAAGTCGAGTGCTAATGTCTTGTCGAGAGCAGCGGAAGGGGGTGGAAGGGTGGATGGGGTGTGGGTGTGCATAGAGCGTGAAAAGACTGAGGACTTCACGAGGAACCATATCACGCTTTCATCTGACCTTTTCACGGGGAACATTAAACACTAACGCACCATCGAGGGGAAAAACACCTCCGCTGGGGGACCAGAGTGAGCGGAGAATGCTAAAGCAACGTGCCACGTGCCGCGATGCTAGCTGACTAGCCAAGCGTTAGTTTCTAGCTAGCTAAAATAATGAATAGCCCTGAAGCTCTGTATGTTGAAGTACATATGCTTGTAAGCTGATTGTTTATTGTTGTATCACTGGGGACACATATAGTAACAGTTTAGCCTGCTCAAACAATGTACAAACTTAGACAACGCTAAAAGATGAGCTAAGCTAGCATGCTAATCCACAAAAACGTTGATTCTGCACAACAGATTTAAAGTGAAAACATTTGCTGATATGATAGCAAGCTATGGATCGCTCTGGACGTGTCCCAAATCACACTTCTAGTCACGTCAAACGCTACCGTTATCAGTGTATTTATATATTAGTAATTAGTCATTTTGATATGATTGACGTCAACCATCCAATAGGATGCAAATGGAGGCGGAGCTTCAAGTCTATTATAGATGCAATTGAAGTGATAAGAACATGTATAACGCATTCTGCTGGAGTCGTGTGTGTGTGTGTGTGTGTGTGTGTGTGTGTGTGTGTGTGTGTGTGTGTGTGTGTGTCTGTGTGTGTGTGTGTGTGTGTGTGTGTGTGTGTGTTGTGTGTTTGTGCTACATTTCGAACACTCCTGTGGACATACACGTATTCATGTGTATGATTCACAAGGTTATTTCACACACACACACACACACACACACACACACAACACAAACACACACAGAGTCATGTGACATGACACTAGTCATCCCCAAGATTGCCACCAGAAAAATAATCAGACCAAAGGTGTGTGTGTGTGTGTGTGTGTGTGTGTGCACGTGATAAGAAGATAAAATGGGTAAACAATAACCTTGACACAGACACCGAAATAATACAATCTCACAACCTCCACTTTCTGTCCTCCATCAGATAGACAGAACAGAGCCAGGAGGACAGAGTGAGAGAGACAGACGTAGAAGATGAACAGAGTAACAGTTGGAAAGAAATGATAAAGGGAAAAGACGGAAAAGTATAGTGCAAGTTTCTCCATTTAGACCACACTGTCATTCTAAACAAATATCACATATATTATTACAACATTATTATTATTATTATTATTATTATTATTATACATATATAATTTTTATTTATATATTTTTTATTTTATATTTATATTTATATTAATTTTTTAGTATTATTATTATTATTATTATTATTATTATTATTATAGTTATTATTATTATTATTAATGTTTATATTTAATTATTATCATTGTTTTAATTATTATTATATTTAATTTTGATGATTATTATTGTTGTTATTATAATTATTATCATCATATTATTTTTACTATTATTTTAATAATAATAATAATAATAATTATGGTTATTATTATGATAATTAATTGAACTTATATTATTATTATGATTATTATGATTAATATTGTGATGATATTATGATTATGATTATGATGATGATGATGATGATTATTATTATTATTATTATTATTATTATTATTATTATTATTTATTAACAAAACAATATGTATTTAAACAAAACTTTCACTCTTTGCAACCCTGTTTTTTTCTTTTTCTTTCTTTGTGTCTTTCACAGTTCTTTCTTTATTTTTGCTCTTTCCCCCGAATTGTGCGTAAACAGAAAACTTTATTCGTGTTGTGTTGCATCGTGTTGTTTTGCGTTGTGTAGATTTGCATTGTGTAGTTTTGTGTTGTGTTGTGTTGCATTGTGTTGTGTAATAAAAATATCTCCCAGCAGGTGAAAAATCACTTCATCCTGAACCCAGAAGGAAGTCGTTTTCCTCCACCTGATTTTCCCTCTGCTGTGCTGTTTTTCAGATGAAACCCCTGGTGAGTTAAACAGGTTCGAGCTCCTCCCACTCGGCTCTGATTAACACGTGTTTTACTCTAGTTTTTCGTTTAAAGGTGAAGATGAGACGTCGCAAAGAGTAAATGCAGGGGTTGCTTTTGCTGTTTTCTTTTTTTTCTTTTTTTAATATTCAGAGAAATCCATTCCTCGTTAAGTAGTCGAAAAATGAAATGACTTTGCATTTGCATTTTAATTCCTGCAGCCATTTTTATGTCAGCCATGAAAATTCCACTGAAAATAATACGCTTTAGAGTTGAATTTGAATTACATGTTAGGGTTATGTTCACAGGGAAAGAAAGAGGGAGGGAGGAAAGAGTAAGAGGGGGGGGGGCAGGGGGGAAACAGGGAAAATGAGGGAGAAACAATCTGGGGGAGGCCCAGAAAAAAAAAGAGAAATACGGAAGGAAATAGCATTAGATGGAAGAAAAAAAGGAAAGGGAATAAACAGAGTGGGTGAAAGTGAAGGTGAAATGAGGGAAGGAGGGAGAGAATAACATGGGGTAAGTAGACAGAGATGGAATGGAAATAGATGTAGAAAAAGAACAAGGGGAGATAGTAAATAATGAGAAAGAGACGGAGGAGGAAGGCACGAAGATAAGGAAGATAGAAGCAAATCCCACTAGATGGCAGACTTGAGTGGTGCATCATCTGTGTCTATCTTTCCATCTCTCTCTATCTCTCTCTGGAGTGTGTTTGTATGTGTGTGTGTGTGTGTGAGAGAGAGAGAGAGAGAGAGAGAGAGAGAGTGACAAAGAGACAAGACCAAAAGAACCAGTGTGCAGTCTCTCTTTCTCTCCCTCCCTCTCAACACAAACGCGCGCACACACACACACACACACACACACACACACACACACACACACACACACACACACACACACACACAGACACACACAAATCGATAGAGGTGCACTGGTTTACTGTATATATATATATATATATATATATATATATATGTGTGTGTGTGTGTGTGTGTGTGTGTGTGTGTCTTTTTTCTTAGCTGCCCCCCCACACACTTTGTGCGAGAGAGAGTCTGCACGCTAAACATAAGACTTCCATAATGACGTATTGTGTCTAAGCCCCGCCTACCATATTTGCATATTTCACATTTGCATATTCATCATCTGTTACATAACTGAGCCGTTCCACCAACAGTTTATTCTACGCTTAAAAATGTAATACGAATTATTCCATATCTATCTATCTATCTATCTATCTATCTATCTATCTATCTATCTATCTATCTATCTATCTATCTATCTATCTATCTATCTATCTATCTATCTATCTATCTATCTATCTATCTATCTTTTTTACTTTTTAGTCTTTTTTCTTTCTAAAAAAATGCCCAAAGATAATCATAATAAATGCATTTTTATGTTTATTTATTCATTTATTTATTAAGGTGGGAATAGGGTCCAAACATCCCTAGTGGAAAAAGTAATTGCCCCCGTACGCCTAATAACTGGTTGTGTGGCAGCCACAACTGAAATGAAGAGCTTGCGATGAGTCAGGTGGATGTTTGGCCCGCTGTTCTTTGAAAGAACTATTTCATGGTTTTCAAGCTTGTACAACTTGTTTAAGGTCACTCGTGCGCCGTGAAAAAAATATTCTCCACAAAACTCTTTTTTTGTTTAAGGTCAAGCATCATTTTGGTATTTGCTCGGGTTGTCTTTTGTGGAATTAAAAAAAGAAAAAAAGAAAAGTAACCATTTAAGTGTGACAAATGCGCACAAAAAAGCAATAAAAAAATATTTATACAACTGTGTAACTACACAACTCTACACCAGCGTTGTCGCCCGCCGGGCAAAGAAGTCGATCCGCCCCGGTTTTCTCTCGTATTTAGAATTAGAAGTTGTAAAGGCCACATGCGGCGAGTTTAATGTTCACCGAGGAAAGAGGAACGTTCCGAACGAAGCTCAGTGATTTAGCTGTGGGGAAGGGAACGAGAGAGCGGAGGGGAAAAAACATTCTGGACTCGGCGAAGCGAAGGGTTAATGATGATCGTCTTCGGCTCATCACTTCCCTTCCTGCAGCACTTTGATCTTTCCTTGCGATTAGAAACGCGTTCAGGTGTTGTGTAGAGGGGTTTGGACCAAACGACCACTTGTTTCATCCATAACACGCCTTTGTAGGATTAATAATGTAACAAGGATCACGATGTAACACAACGTGTGAAGAAAATGATGTAACGGCATATAGAGATTGCGCTGTGACAACAGGTAGGAAAAGTGATGTAACACAATTTGTGTAGAGGTTATGTTTACAACACAATCTCTACGTGTTGTGTTATATATTTTATGTTTTGTGTTACAACATTCATTCATTCATTCTACCGCTTTATCCGTTCTTCCCTCGGATCACGGGGAGTCTGTGTCTATCTCAGGCGTCTATGGGCATTAAGGCAGGATACACCCTGGATAGAATGCCAACCCATCGCAAGGGCACACAAACACACACACACACACACACACACACACACACACACACTCATTCATACACTAGGGACAATTTTCCAAGGTGCCAATCAACCTACCGTGCATGTTTTTGGACCGGGGGAGGAAACCGGAGAACCCGGAGAAAAGTAAAAGTAACGTAACAAACGATGTAGGAAAAAAATAACGTAACGTAATAATGTATAAAATGAGCTGCAGCGACATTTAGAGAAAGTGTTGCAACACAAAACACGAGTAAAATATATAACATATAAAATGTGTTGTAAACATAATGCAAACACACACACTCGGTACACACACTGTGACCATAGATTGCACTGACACAAAAATACATCGTATAGCATAAAGACAATACGCACGCTACACAATACTCAACAACCCAGTGATTAGCGGGCTAGCTGAGACACGGCGCGAGAGAATTACAGGAACGTACGTGGCGATGACGTGCGCTAATTAGCATGTAGGGTGCTAATTACATCTGAATGTACACCACGGTGTCACAGGAAGTGACTTCACCCTCCTCCTGTTCCTACAGAAACACTAATTTACTTCAACGGTTGGTCTTTTTACCCAGCGTGCTCTGGGGCTGCACATCCCCTGAAACTGATAGATTATTTTGTCGAGTTGTCACGACTGGAGGTTTAAGTGAAATGCCGACGGGTGGACGGCTAATTAATTCAGTTCCCTCTCCGGCACAAACACATCAGACGCGGCTGACGCAAACGCACACTCATCGCATGTTTAAACAGCAGCAGGACCGGCGGAAAGACAGACGAACGGAAGGACGGAGGGACGGAGACGACGTCCTGCTATGACTGTATCGAACAAACGCTCGGTACGTCACCGAGGAGGCGAAAAACGAATTCTGAAAGAAAGAAAAAAGAATGGAAGATCGTCAGAGTGATTTTTTTGGTATATTATGCGAAGGTTGAAATGAATAGCGCCTTGCGAAGACTGAGGAAACAATGGGAGGGAAAAAAACGCTGCTCACTCGATATTCTTTCCCAAAACAACTTGCTAATCCTCCATCCTCGCGCAAATATACTAGCTTTAAAACGCACTAAATACATTTCACAAACTTTAGAAACATGTTAATTCTCTTTCCTGAGGTAACGTGTACGAGTTTTACTCCTGAAACGTCACACTGCTAGTCACACTGGACGCTAGTTTTGCCATCCTTGTGCTAGCGCATGGTTCTGTTTCCTCAACAAACACCCATCTTACTCTTAATCTAAACTCTGACCACTAAAAACACACTATAGACCATTCCTCAAACAAATAATTGGGTTTCGAACATAAACAACACGCAATATTCCCGTTCTTCATGCGAATATTGATACCACAATGCTAGCTCCCTTTTCTCCTGCTAATAGATATATAGTCTCTGCTAGGTCCCGTTCTTAATGCTTAATCTGCAGACTACAGCATTGAAAAGGTTAATTCCCATTTCTCATTGTATGGAAATATACGAGCTCTGTTTTGTAAAACGTACTAGGTATCGTTCTTTACACTAACGCTGGGAATTTACTGGTTTACTTTCTTCATGCTAATAGCTAATAGCATTTCTTCAGGATAGCCACTTTACATCATGTTAGTGTATAAGAACTCTCTCTGTCAAGCTAATGTTTATTTCTCATGAGTGTAAAAACATGTTAGTACCCTTTCTCTATTGTAGTGTAAAAAAATAAATGAATAAATATAATGTATGTAATGTCTGTATAAATATAAATGTATGAGTTTGTGTGCCCTGAGATTGTTTGGCATACAGGGTATATATATATATATATATATATATATATATATATTATATATATATATATATATATATATATATATATTATATATCTATATATATATATATATATATATATATATATCTGTACCCTGCATGCCAACCAATCTCAGGGCACACAAACTCATAGACTGATACACTCATACACTAGGGACAATTTTGGACCGTGGGGGAAACCGGAGAACCCAGAGAAAAACCCCCTGAGGCACGGGGAGAACATGCAAACTCCACACACACACACACATGGGAATCGAACCCGACCCTGGAGGTGTGAGGCGAATATGCTAATATAAGCCACCGGCCAGTCGCCATCTATATATATATAGGGAAGGATAATATAGGAAGTCGCGCTCTGGATAAGGGCGTCTGCCAAATGCCAAAATGCCATAATATTATATATATATATATATATATATATATATATATATATATATATTACACAACAGAAAAATTGTAAAATGTATTTTGTGTTGTTGAGATAAACGACACGAGGACGGAGCTGAGATGAGTATGTGGAATTCGCCCCGACTTTACCTCACCATGAGCCATAGCACCTCTCATGTGTAAAAGGGAAATCCTGAGGCGATACGATAATTCCGAGGAAAATATTGCGATCTCATACGCCGTGGTGCATTTCTGCCGACAGCAGGGACGCGTCTCTCTCTCTCTCACTCTTTCTCTCTCTCCTTCTGCAATCCTACAACCAACGCCAAAACTCATTGGCTGCCCCCTCGCGCCCTTCCCCGCGTCCGTGATGAGATTCGAGTCGCTCCCCTATGGCTACGCGGGTGGAAAGGACAGAAATGCATCGCTCCATCACACACGGCCCATGACTGGAGGAACTAAAGTGTGTGTGAGTGTATGTGTTTAGCGTTGACCTCGGAGTCATCTGATGTTTCCCTGATGGAGTGGGAGGTCAAGCGTTCACTGACTCGTACGCCTCGCCTCCAGGTTTTTTTTTTATTTTATTTTTTTAACACACCTTCACTTTTCCTGGCATGTTTATCCGAAGCTTTGCTATACAAAGGAATATGGTGACTCGATCCTGTTAACGATCACGTGTTTGTTTTTAAAACGGAAAAACATGCCAACACACATCGGGCCAAAAAAACCTGCCTCTGAAAACGTGAACTTTAAGCTACTTTATGTCCTACTTTATGTAAAATAAACCATTTTTTTAAGCATTACAATTAAACATGAACCCTAATCATTAATCTGCGGGTCATAAGGCTTCGTTTCATTCACCAGGACAGGGATATTCAATTAGTCTGTCATGGGGGTGAGTTCATTAATCCCAAATGAGGAGTCAGAGAGATACATTGTATACAGCCCATACGTTGTATTTTTGCACCTTAAGACACCCATGTAGGCTTTTTTCTACATTAAAACATGTTTATTTATTGTATTTTGAAACTACATAGCAATGGTGCACCGAACAATGGGCTTTTTTTTCTTTTTTCTTTTTTTTTTAGAAACATATTGAAATGTTATATTTTGAAGCAAAATCTGTGCATTGCTCAAGGAGGCTTTTCTACATTGTTCGTTGTGATGTGAAACTGCATAAACAACAACACGTGTATTGCAGATGCACAAGTCTTCTACATTCAAACGAGTACATGTGCTTTAAACTTCTTTTTTTAAAAGTTGAAAGAGACATTTTGTATAACGAGGCTGTTGTAGGGTTCCTACTACAAAATGAATTTGCTGATTTTCTGGGTGAAAAATGCGAAGAAATAAATAAACAGTAGAAATGAACAAAAGTTATCCTCGTCAGTTATCGCGTCTCACCAGAGAGGGCGCCACTCGCTTAACATTTACATTTAAGGCATTATCCAGAGCGACTTACTAACTGAGCAATTGGTGGTTAAGGGCCTTGCTCAAGGGCTCCCACTAGTGGCAGCTTGGTGGTGGTGGTGGGGTTTGAACCCATGATCTTCCGGTCCAGAGTCCAACACCTTAACCACTGGGCTACCACCACCCTACGTGTTTAACGTCACATGACTCGCGCTCGTATTCAATAGACGAACATCATTTCATAACCCTTTTCCGATTAAACAACACTTTTTAACGCTAATTGACATGTAGAACAGATCAGCTTGTCCTCATAGCGATATATATATATATATATATATATATATATATATATATATATATATATATATATATATATATAGCGTAGCCGGGCTAAATTTGTGTTAAAAGTTAGCGCCTGCTTAGCGTTCCCGCTAGTAAGAATCTATAGCATTAGAAAGGGTTCTAAAGGGGTTAAAGAGTTCCTGAGTAACTTGGAGAGGTAAAGTAAAGCTGTAAAGCGTTCACCCGAGGCGTCGGAATCATCAAACGCATGACCCCACAACTCCATCAGAGAAAGATCAGACGCTGCACAGATCACCGCTAAACACGCATGCATTTGCTTCTTATAACCACACTGTGTGTGTGTGTGAGCGCGAGCATAGCGATCCTGTCCTTTCCGCCCTCGCAGCCACAGGGAACGGACTCAAATCTCATCACAAGTGTGGAGGGGTGGAAAGGCAGCAAGCAGGTTTTGATGCTGCCGCGGCGTAGCGTAGCGTAGCGGAGGGATTGTCGTGTCCCCGGTTCCCCCCACACACTGTCACCAGAAATATGTCACTTCATAAGTTGACGAGTTGCCACTTGTGCGCTCACAGCTTTGTGCTAGAGTTGATGGCGGCCTTCTGTTTCTTTTTCACTCACCTCTGGGAATCTTTGGTGGCCCTAGTGGTCAGAATATGTACTACAGCATAATATACAACCTATACCGATTAGAAAATCCTAATATTTTTCCCCCACAACTCTTACTTCATTTTCATGTGACATTGTATTCTGCATTCTGTATTCATTATAATTAATAATTCATTCATTCATCTTCTAGCGCTTTATCCGATCTTCCCTCGGGTCACGGGGAGTCTGTGTCTATCTCAGGCGTCTATGGGCATTAAGGCAGGATACACCCTGGAAGGAATGCCAACCCATCACACACACACGCACGCACTCACACATTCAAACACTAGGGACAATTTTCCAAGGTGCCAATCAACCTACCGTGCATGTTTTTGGACCGGGGGAGGAAACCGGAGAACCCGGAGAAAAACCCCCTGAGGCACGGGGAGAACATGCAAACTCCACACACACACACACACGGGAATCGAACCCGAACCCTGGCGGTGTGAGGTGAACGTGCTAACCACTAAACCACCGTGCGCCATATAATTAATTATAATAATAATAATAATTAGATGAATATTAATATAACAGTAATTATAATTATATAATTATACAACTCATAATTTGAAACATGATGCACATTTTTTTGTGCTGATAATTGCAGCTTTATTTCTTGCAATTGCATTCCCCGTAATTTTCACCATTTTTTTCGTTAGTCCAAATTTACTTATTCCGATATCAACTTTGTGTTTCCAACTCTATTCCCTGCAATTCTAGCTCTTTTTTTTTTATTTCTCGCAAATCTGCCTTCTTTCCATGGAGACTGCCGTCTGACCTCATCCATCAACCTGCCCATCACCACTGCAAACAGGAAAGGGGTCAGGGCTGATCCTTGATGCCATCCCACCTCCACCTTAAACCCTTCTCTGCTACACTCTGGTCTGACCTCTGAATCGCAATTCCTTCTTACAATTCCAACACAATTTCTCGGAATTCCGGAATATTTTCACGCAATTACGTCATAGTCGCAATTCTGACTGGCTTTCCGAAAGCCCAGGCATTACTTCACATCCATCGGCTCACATCTTGGGTCTTATTGAGGATTATGGACCCCTTCATTTGTCGCTTCCTTGTCCATTCTGAAAAGCTTCCGATGGAGGATAACGAAATACAAGTTCTAAAGGAAAATAAAGTGACTGAAATAAAATGCCACTCAAGCTGTTAGTGTAATTAAAAGTGTGCAGAAGCACTGCAGCCCGACTTGCACATTATGCAGCAGCGATCGAATTATTCATGCGGCTTCAAGATGGCTGCCCCTGAAACGAACAGGCTGCCTGATCCTAGACCTGTGAAACGTGCCAAAAATATTCCTCCCAAGACTTTTCCCAATCACGCTAAAACCTTACGTGACTCGCATGTCCGAGTCACCGCGCAGACAGGAAGCTCTAATCCGTTCTACTTATCTCAGCTATTTATCAGGATTTATAACCACGGCGCTGTTGGAAATCCCGATTCTGTTCGGGGATGATAATTCGTTTTACTCGTATTTATTGCAATGTAGCGCCACCTATGGATGGACTTCCAGTTGTACCCACAGTACTCGCATTCAGGGTTGCCTTCGCTGTTTTCGAACCAGGATTTTATAGGAATAATAATGGGAAATGTGTGTAAATGATATGTAAATATATAAATAAAAACATTGTTATGAATCTTTTGTTTGGTCATAAGCTTACATGCATGTAAACAAGGGTAGTAATGTAGTTGTATGGAAATGAGTTTTAATTGAAATCTACGCAACATAATTTAACAATTAATTTCTAATTTAATTTCATTTATAATTTAATTTAAAAATTAAGCAATTTATATTTTTTGTATTTTTATTTATTCTTGTATTTTTTTATATTTGTAAAATATTATCTTAGATATTAGTTAACAAAGCAGGAATTTTACTTTAAATTGTTTATATATATATATATATATATATATATATATATATATATATATATATATATATATATATATATATATATATATATATATATATACAGTATATATATCTATATATAGTGGGGCACGGTGGCTTAGTGGGTTAGCACGTTCGCCTCCCGTCTCGGCCATGTGTGTGTGTGGAGTTTTTGTGCATGTTCTCCCCGTGCCTCAGGGGGTTTTTTTTCTCCGGGTTCTCCGGTTTCCTCCTTCCTCCGGTCCAAAAAAACATGCACGGTAGGTTTGATTGATTGGCACCTTGGAAAAAATTGTCCCTAGTGTGTGAATGTGTGTGTGTGTGTGTGTGTGTGCGCCCTGCGATGGGTTGGCATTCCATCCAGGGTGTATCCTGCCTTAATGCCCATAGACGCCTGAGATAGGACACAGACTCCCCGTGACCCGAGGGAAGATCGGATAAAGCGGTAGAAGATGAATGAATGAATATATATATATATATATACTATATATATATATATATATATATATATATATATATATATATATATATATATATATATATATATGCATTTAATTAACATTTTTATACCGCAAATTAGCTTTAAGAAAATTAACTTAAAAACTATGAAACATGAATTTTGTGTACTGTTAAACCTGAATGCAAACCAATATGAATAATTAATAAAAAGCACATTTTGACTTTGATTGTATTGCTAGTATTCATTTGTTGCACGACAGTGTAACGCCGAAACGGAGTCAGTAAGGTTACAATCCATGTGTGGTTTAATGAAAATCTGTAAAGAAAGGTTATCCAAGGAAAGGTCAGGAAAACGGGCAGCAGTCCGGCAGACGCTTAGCAATCCGCGAAGCAAACAAGCACAGCGATCCATGCCATATTCAATGAGCAAGCAAGGCCTTGTAATGTAGCAGTAGTAAACACAAACACTTTCCAAAATGCTGAATTTTAGCGCTTTAACAGAGAAGTAATCATGCACAATGGAAGTGCTCCCTCTGGTGGCATGGTGAGGTACATACCCCTGAGAGCATTACAAATAGCTTAAATGCGAGGATTATTAACGTTCCATGTGATATCCCAATTTATTCCAGTTAATTCCAGTCTCACAATGCAACTGCCTTTTATTATAGAATCCAACGAGCTTGCATTTGCATTAGCAAACCCCTTAATTACATGCTCTGAAACATTCATTCATTCATTCATCTTCTACTTCTACCGCTTTTATCCGATCTTCCCTCGGGTCACAGGGATCCTGTGCCTATCTCAGGTGTCTATGGGCATTAAGGCAGGATACACCCTGGATGGAATGCCAACCCATCGCAGTGCACACACACACACACACACACACACACACACACACACACACACACAACACACACACACACACACATTCACACACTAGGGACAATTTTCCAATGTGCCAATCAACCTACCGTACATGTTTTTGGACCGGGAGGAAACCGGAGAACCCGGAGAAAAACCCCCTGAGACACGGGGAGAACATGCACAAACTACCACACACACATGGCCGAGACGGGAATCGAACCCGGACCCTGGTGGTGTGAGGCGAACGTGCTAACCACTAAACCACCGTGCCCCCTTGCTCTGAAAAAAATGCATGTAACTTTAAATGAATAAATAAACACATAAATAAATAAATAAAACCCCACATAGATGGCCGTTAAGAAGCGAACGACAAAGAAACGGCGGAAAAAAAGAATCCTTGAAATGTTTTTTTTTTTTAAATTGTCCGGACGTTAGCGCTCATTATCTCTCTATACGTGTAATGGCGGCGTGTGTTTTCCTGTGGATGCCTTTGATCATGGTGTGCATTAAGCCGAGCCGCGTACGATCGCGCGCTCGCGGTGTCGCCTTCGGCTCGTGCACTAATGACACTTTAGCAAAAAAAACAAAACAAAAAAAAACATGCGAGTGGACGGCGAGTAAAGGGCCCTGAGCGGAGCAGTGTACGCGTATGCTTTTTTATGGTATTTTTTCAGAAGTCCTGGGGCGGGTGGTGTGTGTGTGTGTGTGTGTGTGTGTGTGTGTGTGTGTGTGTGTGTGAGGAAACGGAGTATGGCCTGCATCACCATGGTCCTGTGGTGTAAATTATTGATCTGTTGTTGTGGTGTCTCTATGATCGGTAAAGGCACTCTCATAAAAACTGCACGAGGATCACTACAGGTCTGACAGAGGAGGGCCTGAGGGGGGCAGTGTAGGGTACAGCAGGGTTGGGGGGGGTGGGGGGGATGGAGGGTTCTGAATAAACCTTGCATTTATGCATGAAGGTTCAGATACACCTTAGTCTGTTCAGATTTCATTTTCTCTCTCTTTCTTATTCTCTCTCTCTCTGTCTTTTTTTTTTTGCTATATGTTCTCTCGCTTTTTTAATATATCCGACGTGTCCTGATAAATATCCAAGGATGCAATAAATTAACGCGACATATGAAGTAGCTACAATAATATCACTCACCACAATTTACATAGAAAATAACTATCGCAAATTTATTGGTCGCTTTCATAAATAATAAAATAATAATAATAATAATAATAATAATAATACTTTTCATGGTTCTAATACTGTAACTAACTGTATATTATAGTTATATTATTTATTATAATATATATATATATATATATATATATATATATATATATATATATAATATTTATTTTACTCTGGAAATGATTCTTTTAATATGAATTTCTTGTTAATTACAATGTTACTTTGTTTAGTGGTTTTTAATTGTAAAATATGGTGACGTGGCTCCTTTAAGAATTATGTCCCTGACTTGACTCAGTTTCTCTTTCTTTCTTCCTGAATCATTCCCCTCTCTTTTTCTTGTACACCTCTTTCCCTGCTCTCCTCTTTCTCCTTTAGTATCCATTTCATTTCAAATACCTCTCTCTCTCTCTCTCTCTCTCTCTCTCTCAGAGTATCGATCTATCCCTCTACCTCACTCTGTCATTCTCTTTCAGTGTCTCTTTCTGTCTGAGGATCAGTCTATCTATCTATCTATCTATCTATCTATCTATCTATCTATCTATCTATCTATCTATCTATCTATCTATCTATCTATCTATCTATCTATCCATCTCTCTCTTGCTGTTTATCTTTCTTTGCCTTCATCTCTACAGTTGTCTCTCTCTCTCTCTCTCTCTCTCTCTCTGATTTTTGTTGTCTCTTGTATGTTGGAATTAAATGTTTCCACAGTGAGGAGTAACAATGCATCCTTTGAATTCAGTAAATAAGAAAATAGTTGAAAATAAAGAAATTGTTTTTTGTAGTTTGATTTAGGGAAAAAGATAAATAAATAGGAAATACCCAGATATACTATATCTAATATATATAAATAAAATACATAAATAAATAAATAAATATATATATATATATATATATATATATATAATATATATATATATATATATATATATATACATTTCGTCTAAAAGCCCTGTGTGGATCTGTTGAGTCCTGAAAGGGGAGACGAGGACGAGGACGATGGGACGCTGGGACGATGATGTTGGCTGAATTTATGGTAATAATGCTGCCAGCTGCAGCTGCTGTTATACTTTGGACGGCCAGAAATGAACGTGTCTACTTCCATTTGTTCTTAGTCACATTGTGTACACTATTTTTTATCTGTATGTTTAGGTGTGTTATTATGTCGACTTATTACAGTTCTCAACCGTCATCACATCATCACATCATCACACCATCACATCATCACACTGCTCTGAATAAGAAAAGGACTTTATTTCAGCAAACGGATACATTGTTTGTGTGTATATGTGTGTGTGTGTGTGTGTGTGTGTGTGTGTGTGTGTGTGTGTGTGTGTTTGGGTCAGTGTTTGTGTAGTCTTTGTGTTTGGGTCAGTTTTTGTGTTGTTGTTTGTGATAGTGTTTGTGTTGTTGTTTGGGACAGTGTTTGTGTATTGTTGTTTGTGTAGTGTTTGTGTATTGTTGTTTGGGACAGTGTTTGTGTAGTGTTTGTATTGTTGTTTGGGACCGTGTTTGTATTGTTGTTTGGGATAGTGTTTGTGTAGTGTTGTTTGAGCCAGTGTTTGTGTAGTGGTTGTGTATTGTTGTTTGGGACAGTGTTTATGTAGTGTTTGTGTATTGTTGATTGGGACAGTGTTTGCGTAGTGTTTGTGTATTGTTGTTTGGGACAGTGTTTGTGTATTGTTGATTGGGACAGTGTTTGTGTAGTGTTCTTTGAGACAGTGTTTGTGTAGTGTTTGTGTATTTTTGTTTGGATCAGTATGTGTATTGGTGTTTGTGATAGTGTTTATGTGTTTGTGTATTGTTGTTTGGGACAGTGTTTGTGTATTGTTGTTTGGGACAGTGTTTGCGTAGTGTTCTTTGAGACAGTGTTTGTGTAGTGTTTGTGTATTTTTGTTTGTATCAGTGTGTGTATTGGTGTTTGTGATGGTGTTTATGTAGTGTTTGTGTATTGTTGTTTGTTTAGTGTTTGTGTAGTGTTTGTTAGTGTCAGTATATAAATTAGGGTGGACTGAGGTTCCCCTGTAGACGCGTATTGCAGGACACAGCAGGTCCCGCTCGTCTGTACAGAAGATTGTGCGATCTGCAGAATTTCCCCACACTGTGGTTATATGAAACGTGACCTGGATTTAGAGACGCGATCTCGACGACGTGGTCTTGTTTAGAAAAACGCTGGTCTTTTCTGTCCGATTTTCACGCCGCACTCGTTTTTCTTGGTACATTGATTTGATGTTATTATAGACGTTCCACTTTCCTACCTTTATCAGACTGGAGGCAAGTGAACATCAGTCCTCATGCCAGCCGGGATCAAATGACTCGGAGATAAAGCGAGTGAAGCGCTCTATTGAAAGAATATTCGATTCGTATTTACGATGCCGTCTTATGTTGCAAAAGGTGTTTGGTTTAAGGCGGCAGAAATCCGTCATGAATTTTCGTTTTCGGGATTTGTACGGAATGTCTTGTTGTCAAGGAAAAATCTTGAATCATTCATTCATTCATCTTCTACCGCTTTAGACGATCTTCCCTCGGGTCACGGGGAGTCTGTGTCTATCTCAGGCGTCTATGGGCATTAAGGCAGGATACACCCTGGATGGAATGGCAATTCATCGCACACACACACACACACACACACACACACATTCACAACACAACACACACACACACACACACACATTCACACACTAGGGACAATTTTCCAAGGTGCCAATCAACCTACCGTGCATGTTTTTGGACCGGGGGAGGAAACCAGAGAACCCGGAGAAAAACCCCCTGAGGCACGGGGAGAACATGCACAAACTCCACACACACATGGCCGAGACGGGAATCGAACCCGGACCCTGGCGGTGTGCGGCGAATGTGCTAATCACTAAACCACCGTGCCCCTTTCAATAATTAATTTAAAACTTATTTTTTTTGACAACTCTAATCATTGGATATTTTTTTTATTCAATCTGGTCCACGAAAAAAAGGAGAAATGTGTTTTGTATTCTTATCACTGGCCTTCCAGGATGACAGGTTTGTCTTTCTATTTTCTTATCTCCCCCCCCTGTGTATCTGTCTCGCTTTTAGTGCCATCTGTCTCACTTACGGGATCCATATCTCTGGGCATCCGACTCTCTCTCTCTCCGTGGCTACATCTCTCTCGTTCTTGTTCTCCTTCTGTGTATTTGTCTCTCTTTCGGAGTCTCTCTGGTGATTCTGCAACCCATCATGGGCTAGGGAGGGGCTCTGGAGGTCCTGCTCGTTGCTATGGTAACCGGCTCAGTGCCGAAACCTTCTGACTGGAAGCAGCCAACCTTTACACACACACACACACACACACACACACACACACACACTCATGCAGTAGGACAGGTGAGGTGAGGTGTAATAGAAACATCTGTCCACACATCGCACCATGACAACTCCAAGTTTTGTTTTGGCAAAACAATCGAGGTGTTAAAAAAAGATAAATTAACATTTTTTTTGGTAAATTAACTAAAAATGATGAATTGCAGCAGCTGCGTTAAATTCGGATTTGGCTGAGAAACTGGACAGAAGCAGAGTGGGGCTCAAACAAACAATATATATGTGTTATATATATATATATATATATATATATATATATAATATATATATATATATATATATAACCGAACTGAATTATCCCATTTGTCTCCGGTTATGATCGGGGAAGTTCATTAGAGCTTTACTCTAGATAGTGCTCCAGGCGAACGCGACGTTAACCGACATCAAATTCCCGACGTAAAAACATGCGATGTTAGCTGAAGGCGACGTACACTGAGAGTACACACACCGAGGTACCACTGTATATATACATATATATTCATTCATTCATCTTCTACCGCTATATCCTATCTTCCCTCGGGTCACGGGGAAGCCTGTGTCTATCTCGGGCGTCTATGGGCATTAAGGCAGGATACACCCTGGATGGAATGCCAACCCATCGTAGGACAGGGCACACACACTCACATTCACACACTAGGGACAATTTTCCAAGGTGCCAATCAACCTACCGTGCATGTTTTTGGACCGGGGAGGAAACCGGAGAACCCGGAGAAAAACCCCCTGAGGCACGGGGAGAACATGCACCAAACTCCACACACACACATGGCCGAGACGGGAATCGAACCCAGGACCCTGGAGGTGTGAGGCGAACGTGCTAACCACTAAACCTCCCTGTCCCCTATATATATAACATATAGTCCAAGTACACCATGACAATATATTCCCAAGAGCATATATATATATATATATATATATATATATATATATATATATATATATATATATATATATATATATATATATATATATATATATTATATATATATATATATAGAGAGAGAGAGAGAGAGAGAGAGAGAGAGAGAGAGAGAGAGAGATAGTAATGAGAAACTCCCTGTGCTGATATGAGGAACTTAAAATGGGAGGAAAATTTACTGAAGTTTACCGGAAACTTTGCATAGGCCATATAAGGTACAAGGAATATATGCTCTTGGGAATATATTGCCATGGTGTACTTGGACTATATGTTAGTGGGGATATAAGATACTGGGGATTTAAGGCCAATGGAATATAGGATATTTGGAATATAGGGCCACGGGAACACATAGTGATAGAAATATAAGGTACTGGGAATATAGGGCTATGGAGGTATAGGGTACTGGGAGTAAATGCATATGGGAATATATAGCATTGGAAATATTGGGCTATGGGAATATAGAAATATAGTGTACTGGAAATATCCCACAGAGGGTTAAGGGCCTTGCTTCAAGGAAACCCAAGAGTGGTAGCATTGGCGATACCGGGACTCGAATCCATGACCTTCCGATCAGTAAAGCATTGAGGTACACCAAACCTGATCTACTGCTATTTCATCATAACCACTTCACTTATATGAATAATTAAGCGTATAACGTGTGTGTGTGTGTGTGTGTGTGTGTGTGTGTGTTAACACACTACCTTGTGAACGTTGCCTGTGTGGGAGTTTCCACTCGTCTGAAAGGGAGAGCCTGTGTGTGTGGGTGTGAATTCTATACAGGTATGAGTATATTTTTTGATGTCTCTGTGGGCGGTAGAATTAAAGTGGGTCAGTGCTTTCGTTTTTTTTTTTCCCTTTGCTTATATGTTTGTTCGTTTATTTAAAAGGGATGGATAGATGGAGGCATTAAAGAAAGGACGGGGGAAAAAAAAGAAAAAAAAAGGGCTCCAGGATGTGAAATTCGACACGAGATAAAACGGTTTAGCGTTTCTACGTTTCCTCATTTTAGCATTTCATTTCGGCGCGAGTAAACAAACGAGGGGAGTGAAATTGGGATCTTTGCAGGCAGGTTCTCCCGTGTGATGAATTACGCTGTTGGGTTCTCTCCGTGCTGAAGGACTTCCTGTGTTAAATGATCTCTCAGTGTTCGGAGGGGCAAGAGAGAGAGAGAGAGAGAGATGGGAGAGAGACGGGAGGGAGGGGGAGGTTGGTATTTTGGAGAAGGGCTGATTGTTATGCTAATGAACGGTGGCACAGATTCATCATGGAGTGTTTCCTGCCTCTGGCATGTAAACAACGCCGCTAAGAATTATGGGTACATTGTGAAAGACAAGGACCTGCTGTTATTTTTAACGCTCCCTAGGCGGCCCGAGTGTCCCCTTAGCTGTCCCTGTACTGCGTGTTTTCACCTACAGGTTGCTGAGCGGCAAAGGGCCTCTAGGGGGCACCGATGGGCGAGTAGAAACCCAGATGGGTGGTTGATACTGTTGGGTTTGATAAATGCATGCTCATTGGTGCCATCGAACAATACAATCCAGTTCCACGGTCTCCCGCTCTTTTCCGAGCAGGAACATCAGATTAGCGTTGGGTGAGGAGACGGCTAACGGATACATCAGCACTCTGCGGGGGGAAAAGTGTAGGAGCTAGCACGTGACAAAAAAAAAAAAAAAAAACAGAACCCGCATATCAGCGTGAGATGTAGCAAAGACAAGCTGCTACAGTTAATTACGAAGAATCAGACAAGCGAAGCTGACACAGAAACCTTTAACTCCCAGAAACAGAAAACCCCCAAAGGATGGAGGGATTGATGGATGGTATATCGGACAGGGAAGGGCCAGGAGACTCTACTCTTGATTAATCTGCTGCTTTTAGACAAGGACATTAGCCGGTGACCTTAAGCATACATCCACGGGACAAATGGGAGAAAGCTAAGCTACACCAATGCTAACTTCTTACACCGCTAATACACACCATGCTAGGAACAGTGACCGAATGTATCCCAAAAGGCCATGAAATTTAGGTTCTGGGAATTTTCGGACCTGCGGTAGCCGATTAGAAATGCTAAGGCGAAGGGAGCAATTTTAATTTTATTTATATAGTGCTTTAAACAATGAACATTATATCAAAGTAGCCTTACAGAGATAAATATCTTCTACCGCTTTATCCGATCTTCCCTCGGGTCACGGGGAGTCTGTGCCTATCTCAGGCTGTCTATGGGCATTAAGGCAGGATACACCATGGATGGAATGCCAACCCATCACAGGGCACACACACTAGGAACAATTTTCTGAGGTGCCAATCAACCTACCGTGAATGTTTTTGGACCAGGGAGGAAACCGGAGAACCCGGAGAAAAACCCCATGAGTTACGGGGAGAACATGCAAACTCGAACCCCTGACCCTGGAGGAGTGAGGCGAACGTACTAATCACGAAGCCACCATGCCCCCGTGACAAATGGGTTAAATATGAATTTTGTATATTCCTTTATCCCTTCGCTGGGGGAGAAAGTCACAAGTAAAAAGTCCCTGAGACGATATGAGGAAGGAACCTTAAAAGGAACCAGACAAGATGTTATGATTGGAGGGCTTTTGAAAAACTGTTGAGAACGTAAGATCATAAAGACTGGGGTCGCAAACGGAAGGAAACTTTGCTGAAGTTGACAGGAAACTTTGCATGGGCCACGGGGGATATACGGTCCTGGGAATATATGATAATGGGGATAAAGTGTGCTTGGACTATAGTGTACTGCAGATATAAGATACCAAGGATATAGGGTCAAGGGAATATAGGGTACTTGAAATGTAGGTCCATGGGAACATATAGTGCTTGGGATATAAGGTACTGGAAATATAGGGCTTTGGGAATATAGTGTACTGGGAATATAGGTCCATGGAAACATAAGATGATAGAAATATATGGGACTGGGAATATTGGATACTGGGGATTTAGGAGCATGGGAACAAATAGGTGATGGAAATATATGGCCAGGGGACCACAAGGTGATGGGAATATAGGGTACTGAGAATATATGAACATGAGAAAAGAATGTGATGGGAATATATGGTACTGGGAATATACAGCCATGGAAACAGAAGGTGATTGGAATATAGGGTACTGGGAATATATGACCATAGGAAAAGAATGTGATGGGAATATATGGTACTGGGTTAGGGTTAGGGAATTGGTGCTGGGTTATGCCCAGTATTCTATAGCCATGGGAACAGAAGGTGATGGGAATATATGGTACTGGGAATATATAGCCATGGGAACAGAAGGTGATTGATGGGAATATATGGTACTGGGAATATATAGCCTTGGAAACAGAAGGTGAAGGGAATATAGGCTACTGGGAATATATGACCACAGGAAAAGAATGTGATGGGAATATATGATACTGGGAATTTACAGCCATGGGAAAAGAATGTGATGGGAATATATGGTACTGGGAATATACAGCCATGGGAACAGAAGGTGATAGGAATATAGGGTACTGAGAATATATGGCCATAGGAAAAGAATGTGATGGGAATATATGGTCCTGGGAATATACAGCCATGAAAATAGAAGATGATGGGAATTTGGGGTGCTGGGAATATATAGCCATGGGAATCGAAGATGATGGGAATATGGGGTACTGGGAATATATGGACAATCCTGACAATTAGAAGTACTGAGGTAATTAAGGTGTTAGATGATCGGTTTGTCATTCCGAATTCCGGTACGATCGCGGGCGAGTTTCGGAAGCGTTGCGAATTCCATATAGGGCGACACGGAGGACGAGTGACGCCGGCCATCTGTTGTGACGCGTCAGATCACGCAACAGCAACTTGACCCACAAAATATCGAATTATTCGGGTGTGAAGCCATCGCTGCCAGGACATCTGTTAGCTCAAAATAAAGAGCGGCTAATTTTACCTCGGAGGAAATCCTCGCTACGAACAAACTGGGAATGACCCCAAGAAACAAAACACATGCACACATTGTTTTCTAAATCTGTAATTGTCGTGAATGTGAATCGGAAGCTTCTTTTTTTTTTTTTTTTTACCCTTTCTGGACTTTTCCACAGCTTTGTCTCATCAGCAAAGTTAGCAATTCACACCGCATGCTGCTAATGAGACAGGACGTTAAAAATAGGCAAGGAGAAACCCAAAGGACGATGGCTGACAGCAAATAAGAATAATGCTGGAGTCTAGAATAGAGAACAAAGACTTAATTATATCTTTTTGAAACCAAACTCATTCACACACACACGCCAAACTAGTGCTAATGCTAATGCTAGGTCAAGAGGGCGTCATAATATTTGAAGCTAATTAAGACCCATGGCCCCTTCAACTCAGCTAAGTGTGTCATCTCCGGATCACGGGCCACGTCCCAAATGCTAACACCTGATATATATATATATATATATATATATATATATATATATATATATATATATATATATATAAAGAAATACCCACTTCAAGTATGCTAACATAGCGGATTAACTTCTAAGAGTTGAATGCTAATGCTATGCTTTTTGGCATGAATGTGATGGAGTAAGAACGTTAATGAGTCCTCTTTTCAAATAGGCTTTATTTGTCACATAAACATTACAGCACAGTGAAACTGTTTCTTCGCATATCCCACCTTGTTTTGGAAACACCAGAGCACGGCCACGATACAGTGGTCACAGGGGGTTAAGGGCCTTGCTCAAGGACCCAGCGAAAGCGGGGCTCAAACCCCTGACCTTCTGATCAGTATTCCAGCACCACTGAGCTACACCCCTCCTCCCTCCTCCCCCCTTTCCAGGGCTTTTTAGGACAAAGCCCTGGAAAGATTGATGTTATGCTAGGAATACTTATGATGTACGACGTTTGCATTTGATTCCCACCCCTGACGCGAATGTCCTTGTAGGTTCTACCTTTCACAAGGCAGACATTCTAGTCAAAAGTATTTGGGGAGCTCGTAAGTTGTAGCTAACCATAACCAAGCTAGTTAAGCATTTGCTAGCTTGGTTATGGTTAGCTACACCTTAAGGTCAGTCAGGTCAACCTTTTGATCAGTCAGGAATAGCTAATTAAGCGTTAGAGAGGACAAATATGCCCAATATCCTGGCAATGGGGACGGAAGCTGAAAATAGCTAATGCTAGGTCAGAGCGCACATCTGTGGCAGGACCTTAAAATAAATACGTGCAACATCCTAGCATAAACACAAAATCGGTCTGCATTTGGGACGCAGCCCGGACCTAGTCAGGGTTACAAACAGAATCGGCAACTAGTGAGGGGATTAGTGCTTGAGATATTTACACCCCTGGGGCCCCTGAGCAAGGCCCTTTAAACCTATGGCTACTCAGTCGATGACAAGTCTAGATAAGATGTAAATGTGGTGCAATTAGTGTTCGAGATGTTAACACTAACTAGGGACACTATCAGAGTTACGTCAACAAATCATAAACTTGGGTTTTTCAAATTTTTACAGCATGTCGCAGATGCCCTTATCCAGAGCGACTTACAACTAAGCAATTGAGGGTTAAGGGCCCACTAATCGCAGCTTGGTGGTGGTGGTCCGGTTTGAACCCATGATCTTCTGGTCCAGAGTCCAACACCTTAACCACTGGGCTACACCACCTCATCTTCATCTTCTACCGCTTTATCCGATCTTCCCTCGGGTCACGGGGAGTCTGTGTCTATCTCAGGCGTCTATGGGCATTAAGGCAGGATACACCCTGGATGGAATGCCAACCCATCGCAGGGCACACACACACCTACACACACACACACACACACACACACACACACACACACATTCATACACTAGGGACAATTTTCCAAGGTGCCAATCAACCTACCGTGCATGTTTTTGGACCGGGGGAGGAAACCGGAGAACCCGGAGAAAAACCCCCTGAGGCACGGGGAGAACATGCACAAACTCCACACACACATGGCCGAGACGGGAATCGAACCCGGACCCTGGCGGTGTGAGGCGAACGTGCTAACCACTAAGCCGCCGTGCCCCCTTCACAAACAAAACTTTACTACGGTAAACTACTCTGGCATTTGAGATGGAACCAAAAGATTGTCCCAAGCATGATCGAGCGAGTGCAGTGTTAGTGCATGCTAGTACTCGTGCTAACCAGGAAACGTTTTGTGCATTTGGGACGGGAGATTAAAAACAAGCACCTGTTTCCTGGCATGAGGAATTTCTAGCAGGTAGGGTATGCTAATGCGAACGGTATGCTAATGCAAACACATGCTAATGGCTGAAACGTGAGTGTGAACCCACACACACACACACACACACACACACATATACACACGCTTACCTCTTGATGTGAAGCATGAAGCAGATGAAGGCGCCGCAGGGATTTTGACCCGGATTTTGGTAATGGCGCCGTCGGAGAAGTGACAAGTTCCACGTGTGTGAAACATGGCTTAATCTCTGGCTCGCAGTTAGCGCAGCCGCGGCGACACAAATCAAGGAAATGATGTCAAGGAAAGGAGAACGATTTTGATCAGCCCTGGGGAAAATGGCTGCTACATGAAAATGAGACGGATTGGAAGGGATCCCACTCATCCGTCGGCTTCGGAGAGAGGGAAGCGTTTTGAGAGAAAACAAACAAACAAACAAAAAAAGACGAGTGCCACGCTCGAATGCGTCCTGCTGATTCGTCACTAAAATGGGTTGTGTTGACGATTAGCTTCTGCGGGGTTATTGATTGCTAATCGGCTCCTGGTTAGCGCACGTAGTTAATTTAGCGACAGCTCTGGGCCGTCTGCATTTTCCTATCAGCTAATCGTCGTGAGTTAATTATTCGCCAGAGTGATTCATGCTAACTCCATGGCCGGGCTGTGAATCAAGAAGCAATTCGGCTCAGCTAATTCCGCTAGCTAGCAATAAGAGCTTTTACTAAAGAAAGGACTGAAACAATAAACTAGACATGGGATATTTCCTGAAGAAAATGTGAGTGATGCGTCCCGATGCAAACCGTAGGTCCGGGCGCGACCCGTTAGAACCCGGTCCGTTTAATATTTAGCATGTTAAAAATGCGTCCCAAAAAAAACGCATTTTTCCCCGATTACCCATAATTCCCTGTGGTTTTTCGGACCGAATGATGCAGAAGTTCTGGAATTCCAAGTGGGATTTGAGAGATCAGTACCTACTCCATCTCATCTACAAGTAGGATATGTCAAATGTGCATTTCGGGCGAATGTGGGCCGAACGGTGGATCGTCAAATTTCCCCATTCATTCTCTATGGAGCTGGAATGTCGTGGATTTCCCGAAATTCCGAACAGGTGTGGGATTCCAGAGGTATATGATCATGATCCATACCGGACCCCCTACGAGTGGATTTGCCATATGTGCATGTCGGACGCTCACAGGCCCGAACTCTTTCTTCTTGTTCTGCTCTTTTTTGAAAATAGTCAAATGAGGAAAAAAGAAAGGATGACAAGTAAAAGGAAAAAGTAACAAAGAAAAAAAAAAGAAAAGTAATGAAAAAAGACGTGTGTCAAAAAAGAGAAAAAAAGGAAAGTAAGTGTAAAAATAACTTTTATAAGAGACACGTTTATTTATATTTTTTATTATTTATATATTTATATATATGTATATATATATATATATATATATATATATATATATATATATATATATTATATAAATATAATAAAATAAAATAAATAATTTTAAAAATGCATTTTTTTTATAGCTTAAATTATCCGAACACATTTTACGATATTATAATTTCACTATATGAAATATAAAAAAGAAAAAAAGAAGAAAAGAAAAAAAAAATAAAAAGACAGAAAATGCATATGAAAAAAAGCGCTTGAGTACAAATAAAAACAACACATCGAAATGGAGGAGAGATTTAAACAAAAAAAGAGAAAAAAAAGAATGAAAGAAAGGAAGCAAAAAACTGGGTAAGACAAGAAAGGGCGAAAACAAGAAAAAACATAACTAACGTGAAAAAAAAAGAGGAGCAAAAAAGAAAAATGACAAATAAAATAAAATAATAGAGAAAGTAAAAAAAGGGAAGATGTAGACGAAACGAAAATAGTAAAAAGCCAGAAAGAGAAAAAAAAAAGTCTCAGAAAATAAATGAATAAAAATAAAAATACAATAAATAAATAAATAGCGTTGGAAGGCTAGAGGGGGGGATTAAAAAAAGAAAAAAAGGGAATTTAGACGACATTGTTGCTCCGTGGGGTTTTCCAAAAACTCCTACATTGCCTCTGTTTATTGTGTTTATCTGATTATTTGGTCATGAGGTTTTTTCCTGAGGAAATCCTGAGGTCAAACAAACAAAGACACAAAACAAGCAGACAACAAATCCAAATTCAATAATAATAATAATAATAATAATAATAATAATAATAATAATAATAATTAATTCATCTTTTAACGCTATATCCGATCTTCCCTCGGGTCACGGGGAGTCTGTGTCTATCTCAGGCGTCTATGGGCATTAAGGCAGGATACACCCTGGATGGAATGCCAACCCATCGCAGGACACACACACACACACACACACACACACACACACATTCATACACTAGGGACAATTTTCCAAGGTGCCAATCAACCTACCGTGCATGTTTTTGGACCGGGGGAGGAAACCGGAGAACCCGGAGAAAAACCCCCTGAGGCATGGGGAGAACATGTACAAACTCCACACACACACATGGCCGAGACGGGAATCGAACCCGGACCCTGGCGGTGTGAGGCGAACGTGCTAACCACTAAACCACCGTGCCCCGTATAATAATAATGTTAATAAAAAGGCGCTTTGATGTCCTTCGTTCCTGCTCTGCTTGTCTCACACAGACACTACGAGGATTTCTCCTGAAACGTCCCAATTATGATGATTACATAGGGGTGTTATTATTAATGCACGGCTGCAGAATGTAAAGAGGAGGACGAACCGGAGGTGAAGCGACAGAGCGGCGGATTGCGCAGTTGCATCAGCAGAGGCCGGGCGGCTCCGTTTTAAAAATGAAATATTTCTCTTCCCCTTAGGAGAAATGTGGAGGAAGAAAAAGGCATGAAGTATTCGTTTGCATGAGCGATGCGTCCGCGTGGCCCCAATGGCACCGAGGAGAAAAAGAAGAAGAAGGAGGAGAAGAAAGCAGGAGAAGTGACCCAGAGGAAAAGATATATTCAGAACACACTCACCTCTTAATCTCATTTATTTCTCCTACACATGGACCTGAGATTCTCACACGGGCTCCTCGGAGACGTGTCTCACTCACGCTCACGATCCGAGCCGACCTCAGCAGCACTCCGGCTTTCTTCTCGCGTGGAAACGAGAGACACCTGAGATACGAGCATTAATGCAGAATTAACCTTCACTACACTACACTACCTGCACTTCTCTCCCAGTCATTACACCGGTAAATTCATGTTCTTTGTTGTCAGATTTGTTCTTTTTTGAATTTATTAATTTACAAAAAAATTACAAAAAAATTACAAAAAAATTACAAAAAAATTAAAAAAAAGTTACAAAAAAATTACAAAAAAATTATAAAAAAGAATTACAGTTTTTTTAAACAATTGACAAAAACCAAAAAGTTACAAAACAAAATACAAAAAATGTACAAAACATTTACAAAAAAAAATTCCAAAAAATGTACAAATAAATTACAAATAAATTACAAAAAAATTATAAAAAAAATTACAAATAAAATTACAAAAAATAAATTTTTTTAACAATTTACAAAAACCAAAAAGTTACAAAACAAAATACAAAAAATGTACAAAACATTTACAAAAAAAATTACAAAAAATTTACAAAAAATTTACAAAAAATTTACAAAAAAATTACAAATAAATTACAAATAAATAAAAAAAAGGTAAAAAAATTACAAAAAAAATTACAAAACAAATTACAAAAAAGAATTAAATTTTTTTTAATGTACAAAAATGCACAAAAAAGTTACAAAACATTTACAAACAAAATTACAAATAAAAAATTACAAAAAAGAATACAAAAAAAATTACAAAAATTTACAAAAAAGTAAAAAAAAATGTACCAAAAATTTACAAAAAAGTTAGAAAAACATTTTTTATTTACCCAAGAGAAACGATAAAATTGTATCTTTTGGATGTCTGTTACAAAAAAAAAGAACCAATTAATGTATTTGAAAAAAGCAAGAATGAAAGAAAGAAAGAATGAAAGGAAGATATTTTAATGGCTGTTAAAATAGCCAAATATGATAAATAAAGCTCAAAGAAAGAAAGGTGGACATGTAAATTAAGAAAGAAGAGAAGAGAAAAATAAAATAAAATCATCAAACAAAAAAAAAAAACAAACAATGATAACTATAAAATTACTTTTGCTAATAACTTTTACAATTAGTAGAGTTTTTTAAGATTTATTTATTTTTGTTTTGTTTTCTTTTGAATTTTCTTCTTGTTCTGTTCTTTTCTGAAAATAGTCAAATGAGGAAAAAAAAGGAAGGATGACAAGTAAAAGGAAAACGTATGAAAGAACAAAGAAAAGAAAATTAATGGAAAAAGATGTGTGTCAAAAAAGGGGGGGGGAAAGAAAGCCAAACAAAAATAAGTGTAAAAATAACTTAAAAATAAAGACAGACACAATTAGAGCATAAAATAGAGAGAAAGATAAAATAAAGATGGCAGTAAAAATAGAAAACACAAATGGATGGACGAATGGATGAATAAGTGGATAAAAAAAAAGAGAAAAGGCTAAATGTTAATGGGAAACGGAAGAGGAAAGATATTGCGAAAGAGAGCATCACGTTGTCTCTTGATCTTATTTGGTACGGAGTGTGTGATTAGCAATTATCTCATATTCATCTTTATTATTCATTAGAAGGTGTCGGATAATTCCGCTTCTAACCGGAGTGTAATTAAAGCTCGCGGAGGCGAATCGGCTCGGGTGCAGACGGAAGGTCACGCTGCCGTGTTTTTGTTCCTCGTGTGGTGAGCGTATTTTATACGTTATCGCGTAACTCGCCGCTAGCGCGTCCTCTTTAACCTGTAAATAGCAATCGTGGGATAAAACATCAGCTTGATGCATATTCATTGGCGCTATCGAGCGAGTCCGTCGTCCATCATCATAACCTTTCGTTCGCTGGCGATTCATCACCCGAAATCCAATATGGAGATCTCGGGGTTCTCTACGGCGACATCGATTCGACGCTAAAATATGGCATTTAGAGGATTTCGAATAAATAATTGTATAGCGCTCGGCCGAGGGTTTTTGTGCCACTGGTTTACTCGCGGACAGAAGAAACAGTCGTAGCTTAAGGAAGATGGAAGGAACCAATCAGAGAGTCAGGAAATGGTTCGATTTAAATATAAAAACACATCTTGACAGAATAACTAATATATATATATATATATATATATATATATATCTATATATATATATATATATATATATATATATATATATATATATACTATAAAGAAATGAAGAAAAGAAGAAAGAATGAATGAAAGAAAAGTGAGTCAAAAGGAAATAAAAAAATTAATGAAAGAAGAAATTTAAGAAATAAATAGCTCTAAAATAAACAATAGCATGCTCGAAAGAGTGAGAAAGAAAGAGAGAAAGTAAGAAAGAAAGAAAGAAAGAAAAATGAAAGAAAGAAAAAGAAAGAAAGAAGAAAGAAAGAATGAAAGAAAGAAAGAAAGAATGAATGAATGAAAGAAAAAATGAGTCAAAAGGAAATAAAAATAAATGAAAGAAGAAAATGAAGACACAAATAGCTCTTAAAAATAAACAATAGAATGCTGCTCGAAAGAAAGAAAGAGAGTGAGAAAGAAAGAAAGAAAAAGAAAGAAGAAAGAAAGAAAGAAAAAAGAAGAAAGAATAGAAAGAAAGAATGAATGAATGAAAGAAAAAGTGAGTCAAAAGGAAATAAAAAATAAATGAAAGAAAGAAAATAAAGACACAAATAGCTCCAAAATAAACAATAGCATGCTCGAAAGAAAGAAAGAAAGAAAGAAAGAAAGAAAGAAAGAAAGAAAAAGGAAAAAGAAAGGGAGGAAAGGAAAGAAAGAAAGAAAGAAAAAGAAGAAAGAAAGAAAAAGAAAGAAGAAAGAAAGAAAAGAAAGAAAGAAAGAAGTGAAAGAAAGAAAGAAAGAAAGAAAGGTGATTAAAATGGAAACATTAATGGAAGGAGACAATTAAGACACATAAAACTCTAAAAAATAGACAATCAAAAATATATTAAAAAATTATATATAAAAAAATATATATAAGTATTTTCTTATTTGTCTGTTTTCTGGATGGTAAGTGAATAATATAGAAATTAGGCAAGAAAGGAATAAAGATTAAAAAAAGATGAGTGAAAATGATTAAAAAAACAAATAAACAAATAGCTTTAAAAATCATTTACATTCACTTGAAAATAGAATAAATAAATACATTTAGAAAGAAAAAAATCCTCCTTCTCCTTCCACTTTCATAGATTGTTATTATCGACGTGTTGATCTGCATATATTACCGTAAATTCTGGACTATAAAGCGCACCTGCATATAAGCCGCATCCGCTCTATTTAAAAAAAAAAAAAACCAAAAAAAATAATAAATAAGCCGCACCTGCATACAAGCCGCATACCGCATCCGCTTTTGAATTGTAAATGTACATGTATGTACCTAAATAGATCCTTTCCTAACCTGTATTTTAACACGGTGTAACGGTGGACGCTGCACAGAGACGCGGAGATCCGGAATTCATACAAAACAGGATTTATTAGAATAAAGAACTCAGGAGACGCCGCTCATACGGAGCGGCCAGACAGGCTAGGGAGCCTTGCGCTCTGCGCGCCGTGGTACCGGGAGTACCGGAGAGAGCAGGAGCGGTGGCGGACTTGGAAGTCCGTGAATCGGGAACAGACAAAGGTTAGGCATAAACATATATTTACATTTACATTTACATTGAGCATTTGGCAGACGCTCTTATCCAGAGCGACTTACAATTGAGCAATCAGGGTTAAGGACGCCTTGCTCAAGGACCCACTAGGACAGCTATGTGGTGGGGTTTGAACCCATGATCTTTCGGTCCAGAGTCCAACACCTTAACCACTGGGCTACACACCTCCCTATAAACATATATCGGGTCCGTGTCCGCGACACTAGGTATGTGCTACGAGCCCGGACGGGGATTGTAGAGTGAACCGGGCTTATATCGGGAGAGGGAAAATCAAGAACCGCTGAGGCTGTATTGTGTGTGTGTGTGTGTGTGTGTGTGTGTGTGTGTGTGTGTGTGTGTGTGTGTAAAAAGAGCAGGGAGGAGAACGAGAGAGAGAGCAGAGAGCACCGAGCAATCAACTTTGCTGATGATAAAACGGGACAGAACCAAGAGAAAATAAGCGCTATTTACAGTATTTATCTTCATTTCTCCTGTGTGTGAAATCACGTCACCTTAACCTTGTAAAGATAGAGTTTGTCCTCCTTCTATCCGCTTCTACTACCCACTTATATCTGCTAAAGAGGAACTAGCGCATTCTTCTTCTTTGCATTTATTTTGTGTTAGTTTTGATTCTAATTCCGGTTAGAGCCCCTAGCGGTCGGGAAAAAATCTGCAGAATAGCCGCACCTTATTATTAGCCGCATGGTTCAAAACCTATGGAAAAAAGTAGCGGCTTATAGTCCAGAATTTACGGTAATTTAAAAATTCTACATTTTACGCACTCAAATTCTTAATATTAAAATGAAACAGCCAATCAGGTCACTGACTTTGGCACAACGTTTAGCGATAATCTTTATTTGTGCACGTGTTTTTTTTTTTTGGTCCTGATCAGGTTTAAAAAGACGACATTTTTTGCATCCTGAATAAAACTCTTACAGCTCGCGAGGTCGTTACAAAAAAAATGTCGTTTTTTTTTTATTCGTCTTGAGTGCCGCTTTTGAAAACTTTGTACGGAAAGGTTTGTGAAGGTTGGAGACATCAAACGCAACAGTGTGGAAATTAAAGAAAAAAAAAAGAAAGAAAGAAAATGACGTAAATAAATGAATTTGCTCAGCGTTTTCTTGTGGCGTTCCGAGGCGTTTTTTTCAGAGCGTTTGTTACAGAGCATCGGCCAAACTACAACCGCAAAACCATGGCTTTCTTTTGTTTTTGTTGTTGTTGTTGTTTTCCTTTTTTGTTGTGTACATGGACTTTCTTTTGTTTTTGTTGTTGTTGTTGTTTACGTTTTTTTCTTTCATTTTGTTGTTGTTTGTGATTTAGTTTTTGGAAAAGCAAATCTAAGTTCTTTTGTTTTTATTTTTTCCTCGATTTAGTTGGATGAGAGCTTTAAAATGGAAAACATATGAAAAATAAAACTTAAAATGAAAAGTCGATGTGAATAAAGAAGAGAAAAAGAAAAGAAAATCATCAAAAACAAACAAACACTGATAACTGTAAAAATTAAGAAAACAAGAAAAAAAAAATTAAAGAAAAAGAAAAGAAGAAAAAATGTATTCAGAATGTCTGAAGTTTTAGAACGATTCTAACGTTCTCCTTCTTCTCTTCTCACATGTTCAGAAAAAAAAAAACCCACATCCTCAACATGTTCAGGTCTCGAACATCCACATTTCTCTGAAAAAAAGATTGTTTTTCGATTTAAAAAAGAAGAAGCAGAATTGAAGTTTTAGAACATACGTTTCAGCATGCGCCAAGCGTTTCAGAAAAAAAATTGCATGCGCCAAGCGTCCAAAAGTTTGCGTCCAAAAGTTACGTTATACCGATAAATTCATGTTCTTTGTTATCAGATTTTTTTCATTTATTAATTTACAATAAAAATGTACAAAAAAGTTATAAAAATTTTCTATTTAGTTCGGCACAAAAACATGTTTTTTATAAAAAGCATTTTTATTTATCCAAGAGAAACGATAAAATTTTATCTTTTGGATGTCTTTTTTTTTTTTTTTTTTTAAAAAAGAAAAAACAATTAATGAAAGAAAGAAAGGATGAAATTTGAGAAAGAAAGAAAGAAAGAAGGATGGCTGTTAATGGCTGTTAATGGACAAATATGAAAAATAAAACGAAAATTAAAATGAAAAGTCGACATGTAAATGAATAAAGAAGAGAAAAAGAAAAGAAAATCATCAAAAACAAACAAACACTGATAACTGTAAAAATTAAGAAAACTGAAAAAGAAAAAAAAAATTAAAGAAAAAGAAAAGAAGAAAAAATGTATTCTAATTTTTTTATTTATGCTTCAATTTTTTTTCTATTAATTTTATGATTCGTATCGTTTTTTTTAAGATTTATTTCTTTTTTTTGTTTTCTTTCGAATTTTCTTCTTGTTCTGTTTCTTTTCTGAAAATAGTCAGTCGAATGAGGAAAAAAGAAAGGATGACAAAGTAATAGAAAAGAGAACGAAAGAAAAAAGAAAAGAAAAGTCATGAAAAATGATGTGTGTGTGTGTCAAAAAAGGACAGAAAGGAAAGCCAAACAAAAATAAGTGTAAAAATAACTTCAAAATAACAAAATATATAAATTATATAAATAAATAAATAAATAAAAAGTTTTTTTTTTAAATAATTATAAAAAAAAATACAAAATTTGCAGGTACAACAACAGAAAAAAATAAAAATTCCGAAATTCAGGCGTTTCTCAACAGAAAAAAATACGTTTGCGTTACAGAGCATCTGCTACACTAAAACGCAAAAACCACATGGACTTTCTTTTATTTTTGTTGTTGTTGTTGTTTTATTGTTTTCTTTTTGTTGTATTTAGTTGGATGAGAGCCATCTTCGATGTGGTGCCAAGAAGCAGAATGTCTGAAGTTTTAGAACGATTCTACGTTCTCCTTCTTCTCTTCCTCACATGTTCAGGTCTCGAACATCCACGAAAAAAAGATTGCATAAGCGTTTCAGCATGCGCCAAGCGTCCAAAAGTTACGTTATACCGATAAATTCATGTTCTTTGTTATCAGATTTTTTTCATTTATTAATTTACAATAAAAATGTACAAAAAAAAAAAATTTTCTATTTAGTTCGGCACAAAAACATGTTTTTTTTACGTTGAAAATTTGTAAAACGTAAAATTACTAAAACTATGTTGACGCCATTTAAAAAAAAAGGGGAAAAAACTGTTTCTTTCAATGAGCGAAGAAAATAAAAAACATGAGTGTTTTCCGTTTACTTACTTTACGGCTGTTTAAAAGCATTCATTCATTCATTCATCTTCTACCGCTTTATCCGATCTTCCCTCGGGTTTAAAAGCACGGGGAGTCTGTGTCTATTCATTCATTCATTCATTCATCTCCCGATTTATCCGCGTCTATCCCTCGGGTCATTGTGTCTATCTCAGGCGTCTAGGGCATTAAAGGATACACCCTGGATGGAATGCCGACCCACACACACACATTTACACACTAGGAACAATTTTCCAAGGTTCCAATCAACCTATTGTGCATGTTTTTGGACCGGGGGAGGAAACCGGAGAACCCGGAGAAAAACCCCCTGAGGCACAGGGGAGAACATGCACAAACTCCACACACACATGGCCGAGACGGGAATCGAACCCGGACCCTGGCGGTGTGAGGCGAACATGCTAACCACTAAGCCACCGTGCCTCCCCCTTCTATATTACATTTGCATATTGTTTTTGTTTTCTTTCTTTTTCCTGCTGTCAATGCCGGACAAATTTTTTTATTTCTATCTGCAATCTTGCCTCGATTAATTCGTTCTCGTTTTCCGAGCTCTAGAACGTGAGTGTGTCCTTTTTTCCTAGGGACAATTTTCCAAGGTGCTGGATAAAGCGGTAGAAGATGGATGAACGAATGAATTATTACTTTTGCAATGCACTGTAGATCATTTTTTTCATACTTTTTCCAAACTTTTGTCGTCTCTCCATCAACATAATCACCGTCCACTAACCTTCAGAGCTGTCAACCAAGGAATATTCACAAACCTGTGGAGATCCATCCATCCTAAACATCTCCTGCTGTAGGTGTGGCAACGAGGGACTACTTACTTCTGCACCATTTCACAGGCGGCTTTGCATAACGTGGGTTGAAGGACACAGCTGGACCTGCGTACCTTCAGAGCTCATACCCTCATCCGCCTGTACATCCAGCTGTGTCCTTCAAGCGACAATGAAAACGCCGCGGAGATAAGCGCACACATTCGTCCACCAGCTCTGGGCCTGATGAAATAAAAAAAAGGTTTTTGTCTGAATAAGAGATGTTTGGTGATTTTCAGCCTTTGCGATGTTTTTTTTTTTTTCACTTCTTCCTCCCGCACTTTTTTTTCTCTCCTTACTTTTTCTTTTCGCTAAGAGCCACAGTTTATCTGGACGGACACGAAAACAAAAAGCAGAAGAACGTTTACGGGGGTCAATACATCATCACAAGAGAGCCATGAGATAGTAAAAAAGAAAAAAACAGCTTCAAAACATTTTATTTACTTAAAAAAACATCATAAATTGTTCCCTTACTTTCTCCATACAGAATGCACTAGTGCTGGAAATAATGGGGGGGAAAAAAGCACCAAAATGACCCGACTTTTCTCCACCTTTACTGTTTACCTCTGCAGCAATGGAGAAACAAACAAACAAACATACAAGCGGTGTAACAAAGACACTCATCAATACAAACCGTCATCTTCACAGTAAAGAAAGTAAAGAAATATGTGTTTTTTTTAATACGACAGAAAAATGTGGAAAAGTAACGACTTTTTATGGACACAGGTATGAACGAACGAAAGCACAAACAAAGGAAGGAAGAAAAAAATATAAAATACAAATTAAAAAACAAGAATGAATTGAAATAAAATGGGAAAATATAGAAATAGTAAAAAAAAAAGCTCACATAAAATGTAATAAATAAATAAAATATGTAATAAAATATTTAATAAAAAAATTAAAAAGATAAAAAATTTTTTTGGGTGAAAAATTTGTGAAAAAGAATTGAATAGTAAAAAAGAGACAAAGATGAAATATATAAAGGAGAAAAAATAAATAAATAAAAAGTAGACGAAAGGAGGGGAGGAATAAGGAAGAAAGATAAAGAATAAAGAATAAAGCAATAATGCAATAATGGAAGGAAAGAAGAAAATGCAAGAATTACAATAATGCAATGACAAAATGAAAAAAAAATATATAATTAAAAAAGAAAATACATTTAAACGAATAA
Source organism: Kryptopterus vitreolus (assembly GCA_030449085.1). Taxonomy (NCBI): domain Eukaryota; kingdom Metazoa; phylum Chordata; class Actinopteri; order Siluriformes; family Siluridae; genus Kryptopterus; species Kryptopterus vitreolus. The sequence continues at coordinate 22,440,055 of JACRUU010000028.1, read as the reverse complement.
ATAAATAAATAAATAAATAACAAGAGAAATAAAGAAAGGAAAAAAAAAGGGAAAAAAAAGAATGTCAAGAGTGACAAAACACAGGTCGACTGATTCGACATTTCGACATCATCAGTGATATCAAGATGTACCACATGACCAAATGTACCACACAAACCATATTCCACCATGGCGAATGCTCCTGTGCACAAAGCCAGCTACACCAAGACACACTACAGTATCGCCTACCAGCAACAACTAGAGCTTGTATTGAACAAAATTAACGATTCATCTATTTGCTAATTTTGTAAATGACCCCTGTTTTTGACATTGCACACCAGCACATCAGATGGATGTTGTGCACTTTTTATAGCACAAAGCTGCACCTGGTGCCACGGCACCCGTTGGTGACCCCTGTAACGCACCAGCAACAAGTATTGAGGCTAATTTTGTAACACAGGGAGCACTGACGTGTCTGGGCAGATGGTCCACTAGATATTGGCTTCCAGATTTGTTTTTCTCCACTACATCTCTCTCTCTCTCTCTCTCTCTCTCTCCTGCTAAAAGTTTCTATTAATCACTCGTTCCTCGTTTCGCCTTTTTTCTCTCTTTTCCCTCCCTTCCACTCTCTCGGTCTGTATAGCTCACGTTCATGTAAACAGATGAATTCACTCAGCCATTTACAACACGAGGCCTAATCGCTCTCTCGTGATCAGCACAGATATATATCCTGCATGCTAACAGGATTACACAGGGGAGTGAGAGAGAGATAGAGAGAGAAAGAGAGAGAGAGGGAGGGAGAGAGGGATGTGTGCTGGTCTAATACAAAAATCTCCTGCTGCTCAAAGCTTGACCTTGGAAAATAAACAAGAGTGAAAAGAGTAAAATGCGTGACTAGTGCGCGAGTAAACAGCCTAGTACAGCGAGTAGCGCTTGGGTAAATCGCTAAAACTCTGACTAGCGTTAAAGTAAACAGGCTAATACATTAAACAGGCTAATACAGTGACTAGCATTAAAATAAACAGACTAATATGACGACTAGCCTTAAAGTAAACAGGCTAAAACAGCGACTAGCATTAAAATAAACAGGCTGATATGATGACTAGTGTTAAAGTAAACAGGCTAATACATTAAACAGGATAATACAGTGACTAGCATTAAAATAAACCGACTAATATGATGACTAGCCTTAAAGTAAACAGGTCAAAACAGTGACTAGCATTAAAGTAAACAGGCTAATATGATGAAAGTAAACAGGCTAATACATTAACCTGGCTAATACAGTGACTAGCATTCAAATAAACAGACTAGTATGATGACTAACATTTAAGTAAACATTTTAATAAGATGACTAGCATTAAAGTAAACATGCGAATACATTAAACAGGCTAATATAATGACTAGGATTAAAGTAAACAGGCTAATACAATAACTAGCATTAAAGTAAACATGCTTATACATTAAGCAGGCTAATATAATGACTAGGATTGAAGTGAACAGGCCAAAACAGTGACTAGCATTGAAGAAAACAGGCTAATATGATGAAAGTAAACAGGCTAATACAATGACTAGCATTTAAGTAAACATTTTAATAAGATGACTAGCATTAAAGTAAACTTAGATGGCGACTAGCCTTAAAGTAAACAGGCCAAAAACAGTGACTAGCATTGAAGAAAACAGGCTAATATGATGACAGTAAACAGGCTAATACAATGACTAGGATTAAAGTAAACAGGCTAATATGATGAACGTAAACAAGCTAATACGGTGACTAGCATTAAAGTAAACAGGTGTATATGGATGACTAGTAAACAACTTTATTTAGCATGAGAAGATAAACGTTATAACTCTGACTAGCATAATAGCAAATAGCTTGAATGATGTCTTGTGTTGTAATAAACAAATATATCTGAATATGTGGCACTTGACACGCAAGTCAACTAGCCAATCAAAAGAAGGGAAAATGCCGGCGTTATGTGACGCCTGTTGGAGATGGCTGAAATAAACACGGCGTTTTATTGTAAGATTTAAAAAGCGGAAAAATGTGATGTAAAATAAGATTTAAGATTTATATAATTTATATAATAAGATTTATTCGTCCCACAGGTTAATTTCAATCATGAGTATATATATATATATCTATATATATATATATATATATATATATATATATATATATATATAATATATATACACATTCACACACACATTCATACACTAGGGACAATTTTCCAAGGTGCCAATCAACCTATCATGCATGTTTTTGGACCGGGGGGAAACCAGAGAACCCGGAGAAAAAACCCCCTGAGGCACGGGGAGAACATGCAAAACTCCACACACACATGACCGAGACGGGAATCGAACCCGGATCCTGGCGGTGTGAGGCGAACGTGCTAACCACTACGCCACCGTGCCCCACTATATATATATATATATTATATATATATATATAATATATATCTAAAATAAAATATATATAACATAATAAATAAAAATGTATATATACTAAAATAAAATAAAATATAAAGCATTATCAAACAAGACAAACATAAGTAAATAAATAAATAAAATTGCATCATATTGAAATGATGTTATTGCACAGAAATGCGAGTGTATGCGATAGCTGCACTCTGATTGGATAAAACTCCGACCAATGAAAATAAAAAGAGATGAATAATTTGCATACATATACATGGAGATAAATATATTAAAATGTAAATGGGTGATTCTGGTGAAGTCGAGGCCAGAAGAGAAGGACATTGAGGAGCTGACGGCCTGCCTACGCACACACACACACACACACACACACACACACACACACACACACACACAACACACAACTGACAGAAGAGCTGAAGTGGTGATTCATGGCGGCTGTTTCCTCACCTCTCTTTCAGCCAGGATCTTGCATCACCTGCACTTCCAGTAATTGATGTCCAAAAACCCCTCAGAAGGGAGCATAATTAGTGCACTTCACTGGCCAAAACCTGAATGATGAACAGATCTTATTGGAGAGAAGAAGGAAAAAAAAGAACGATGGACGGAGACATAGGCGCGCGGACTGCACACGCATTCATCATCTCTCCACGTCGCTGACTCGCTTTAATTAAGACTCCATCCTCCGTTCTTTTTTCCGTTCATGCCTCTTTTTGCTTTGTGCCGTACTTTATTTCCCGTTTACTTTCTTTCTCTATTCTTTTCTTTCCCCTGATACTCTATCTGTCCATCATGTCTTTCTTTCTTTCTTTCTTACTTTCTTTCTTTGCCTTCTATCTTTCTTTCTTACTTCTCATACTATTTTTTATTTTCTTTCCTTCCTTTATTTCTTTTCTTTCTTTCTTTCTTCTTTCTTTCTTTCTTTCTTCTCATAATATTTTTCATTTCATTTCTTTCTTTATTTGACTTTTTTTCTTTCTTTCTTTCTCTCATTCTTACTTCTCATAATATTTTTCATTTCTTTCTTTTCCTTTCTTTTTTTCTTTCTTCTCATAATATTTTTCACTTCATTTCTTTCTTTCTTTCTTTCTTTCTCTCATTCCTTTCTTATCATACTATTTTTCATTTCTTTCTTTCTTTGCTTTCTTTGAATTCTTTCTTTCTTTCTTACTTCTCATATTACTTTTCATTTCTTTCTTCCTTCCTTTCTTTTTTTCTTCCTTCCTTCCTCTTGCTGCCTCCTTTCTTTCTTTCTTTCTNAAAAAACACCCTTAATGAATATGGTTCATGATCTATCAGCTACTATTTGATAGCGGCGCTAACATCACAGAGTATTCTTTATCACACAGAGAACGCGAGGTGTCAGGACGCTGCCAGCGCTGGCGGCTAAAACAACATCTGATTTCCTCCTGACAGGGGAAAGGGCGGGACCTCGGGCCCACGTCACCCCGCAATTACCTCAGGGTCAACGCGCGGAAATTGACTTTGATAATTTTCCATCCCGGATAATTGACCCTCCTCCTTACATCCTGACGGTTGCACACCATGGCGCTGGTTATATTCTCAGGCCAAAAAAAGGTTATGACCTCGTGGCTTGGTCATGATCTCACTGATCCGCACCCCCCACAACCCCCCCCCACCGCCTATACGTGGTGTTATCGAAAAAACGCTCGCAACCTTTCCATGTTTGCTTATTAAACCCTTGTAGGGCGGACGGTGGCTTAGCGGTTAGCACGTTCACCTCACACCACAAGGGTCCGTTTTGATTCCCGTCTCGGATGTGTGTGTGTGGATCCTTTTCCCCTCCTCCTTCTCTCCCCGTGCCTCAGGGTTTTTTTCTCTGGTTTCCGGTTTCCTCTCGGTCCAAAAACATCACGGTAGGTTTATTGCACCTTGGAAATTGTCCTAGTGTATGATTGAGAGTGGGGTGTTTTTGGTGTGTGTGTTTGTGATGGGTTGGCATTCCATCCAGGGTGTATCCTGCCTTAATGCCCATAGAACGCCTGAGATAGACACAGACTCCCCGTGACCCGAGGGAAGATCAGGATAAAGCGCTAGAAGATGAATGAATGAATGAATGACTCCTTTGTGTTTGCATTCCATGTTGTGTATGAGCTCCATTTCAGATGTATCATCACGCATATTACGAGCATCACTCCCGGGGGTTCGGCGCGGCCGTGCACTCCAAGCGTGCGGATTAATTATAAAAGTGTAGTTTATAACGGCTGTCTGGGAAGTTTCAGGTCTTCCGAGTCTTATTTACCAGCGATTGCATAAGAAAGCGCGCGTTATATATCCTGCTCATCAGTGGGCGGCTCGGGCTCTGCAAACGTGTGGCGGCTTTATAGAAAAGGCAGTTTAACACCTTTTGTTGTCTTCTTTAAGCGCTTCAGCGAGACGTCGGGAGGGGCGCGATGATGTCGGAGGTGACGGCAGATTTGACCTTAAAAAAAAACGCACGCGCTTATAGGAATCCAAATCGGGCCTCTGGAGAGGAGAGGGGAGGAAAACAACAACAACAACAACAAAAAACAACAGATAAACGAAGGAAAAGGAAAAAAGAAACGCGTGGAAGGCTCCCCCCCCCCCCCATTCCATCTATTATCTTTATAACATAAAGCTCCAGAGGTGCACTTAGTAGTTTAATAGAAGCCGATTTCTCACAGTAAATAATTCAGTAGTTAACACACTCTCTTACGGAGTGTGTATATATAGATAGATAGATATATATATTTATATATTATCCTATAGAATATATGACAAGGAAAGAATTATTATTGCCTTTGTCTTTAAAACCTTATTAGTTCGATCAGTTTCGAAGGAAACGACGGTTTCTTTTTGCCGTCAGTGAAAGAAATGCACTTTAGTCCCTTTCTTAAGATAAAATAAAATAATACAAACTGTATTCTTTTTCACAAGAAGTATGGGGTTTTTTTTGGTTGTGTTTTTTTTTTGTACTTTCGTGCTTTTACCTGTTCTATTTATTAACAACTTTATTATTTGGTGCGGCCAAAAGTTTTTAAAACTTTTATAACTTTTAATCTTCCCTCAAAAAGGAGGAGGAGGAGGAGGAGAAGAAGGAGGAGGAGAGGAGGAGAAGAAGGAGGAGGAGGAGGAGGAGAAGAAGGAGGAGGAGGTAGAGGGGAAGGAGGAGGAGGAGCGAAGGAGGTTAGAGGGGAAGAAGAAGAGGCGGAGGATAAGGGAGGAGGAGGGAAGAAGGAGGAGGGGAGAAGAAGGAGGAGGAGGATAAGAAGGAGGAGGAGGAGGAGAAGAAGGAGGAGGAGGAGAGGGGAAGGAGGAGGAGGAGAAGAAGGAGGTAGGAGGAGGTGATTACGGAGTGTATTATGTCGTGTATTACAGGGTGTATTATGAAGTGTATTATGGGGTGTATTACAGGGTGTATTATGGGATGTATTATGGGGTGTATATGGGGTGTATTATGCGGTGTATTACAGAGTGTATTATGGGGTGTATATGGGGTGTATTATCGGGTGTATTACAGAGTGTATTATGGGGTGTATATGGGGTGTATTATGGGGTGTATTACAGAGTGTATTACAGAGTGTATTACGGGGTGTATTACGGGGTGTATTATGGGGTGTAGTATGGGGTGTATTACAGAGTGTATTACAGTGTGTATTATGGGGTGTATTACAGAGTGTATTATGGGATGTATTACGGGGTGTATTACGGAGTGTATATGGGGTGTATTACCGCAATATTACGGACAGTTTAGGTGTATTGGAGGTATTACAGGTGTATTACAGGTGTATATGGGGTGTATTACAGTGTGTATTACAGTGTGTATTATGGGTGTATTACAGAGTGTATTATGCAGTGTATTATGGGTGTATTACAGAGTGTATTACGGGGTGTATTACGGGGTGTATTATGGGGTGT